>VCMS01000658.1:0-12903 GCA_022539475.1 Gracilaria domingensis | reverse complement strand
GCTATCGTTGAGCGCGGTATGTACACTTGGGTGAGCAGCATCGATCTGATCCTTGTTAGCCCCATCACGTTGCTTTTTGAAACAGTTCTTCTGGATATGACCCTTTATGCCACAATAGTAACACACAACCGACTTCAATGACTTCCTACGAAACTGGCGTCCCAAGAGTGCAGCATCACCACCGGACTCCTCCTTGGCACGATCACTCATACGTTGCTCTTCTTGCAATAGACGGCTCTTCACAAACTCCATGGTGAGTTCGCGATCTCCGATCGTGGTGTCAATTGCAACAATGAGGTGCTCAAAACGATCCGGAAGTCCACATAGGGCAGCCATAGCAATGTCCTCTTCTTCAACGTTGACGTCCATACTCTTGAGGTCGGAGGCCAAGTGCCGAACACGATTGATGAATTGCAACATCTTCTCGTCCTCGCGCATTTGACAGAGTAGAAAGCACGTCTGGCGTTGATTCGGTTCAGAAGAGTCTTACGTTGAAACACATTGCAAATGGCCTTCCATGCGTCAGCAGCAGTCTCGATGTCTCGAATGTGATCCAAGTGCTCGTCGGCAAGCGTGAGTCCAATGATAGCTCTAGCCCTTTCGTCGCGGATTTGCCACTTTACCAGTTCCTCTTCATCCGTGGGTGCAGAAGTGGTGAGATGGTTCTTGAGGTCTTTCAGTGCAAGTACATACTGAATCTTCTGCTTCCAAGTATGGAAGTTATCCTCACCCAACTTCTCGATCTTGAGCCCACTAAACGAGTCCATGATGTAAGAGAGGAACTGCAGCGAACCAGATAATGCGGTGGCAGACAGGCGGCAATAGCAAACGACAGCGGTAAACAACAACAGCAAACAACAACAAACAACAACAAACAACAATAACAACAAACAACAACAACAATAAAGATGAATAGTCGGGTGCAAAAGGAACTAAGATTCCTGGTACCCTAGGGAGTCGGACCCCTGACCCCCGGAGACTCTCCGGGTAAGAAACGACTTCTGCAGTCTACCTCCTCCTGCGTTCTAGGAGAAGGTGCGTCGCTCTCTACGAGACTTCCAGAGGATGGTTAATGACCGAAGATATGCCTTCACCAAGTAAAACCCTCTCTGGTCTCTTGCAAGAACTTGCGCGACCCTGAAACTGCAGGTACTATGACAAACCGAGGTACGCTTCTAGCAAGCAAACAATGAAGTTCACAAGCGGCCTGATCCTAAAAAGGAGGTCAGCCTACGACACGTCGCCTCCCCGCACCACCGAAGCAGTACGGATCAAAAGCTCGTTTCAGTTTGCCTTCGCCACAGATCAAGAACCCAACACAAAGTCAGGTCAGCAACAATAAAGGTGGACCACCTCCTGTCCAGTGCAGTACGTCACGGCACCCCGTCCACAAATGCCCCCGCGAAGAATACCAGGTCTTTCGACCGACACCGTTATCTGCCCCTAAGGACCGGTGGGAAACTCGCAAGACGGAACAAATGCTTTGGTTCAAGCCGCCAGACTAACGTCCCCGATTGCTCGGATCAACCGCTCGTCGCACCGAAACTCAAGTGATCACCACACCTGCCGAGCACACACGCAGTGCACGGACTTCAACAGAAACGAATGCTGAGCACAACACACAAGTGCACAGACTTCAACAACACAAGGTCCTCAACCTCTCGGATCAGAACCCACAAAGACGACGTGGGGATCCCAACAATAATAACAGAGGGAGACCAAACGAAGCGGATAGCGATCGACAACACGGGCAACAACGAGCGCCCAAACACAATCACGATAGAAAGTCAACGTCGAACCACCACCAACAAAACGCCCTCAGGGAGGAACGAACGACCGAAAGAAGAAAGTCAACACCGACCAACGATACGGTCAACACACCCGACGCAACGGAGAAGGGAACGAAAGGGAAAACAGCGAAGCGGATGAACGGCGGTGAGGGAGAGCGGCAAGAATCAGCGGCGAGAGGGAACGATAACGGCAGAGGTCAGCGGGGCTGGGCCCATAACCTGATAGAGGTTGAAGCTGAAAGGGAAGGTTGAAGAAAGGATGGGGGAATGAAGGGAAGTTCGCCAGCTCTGGCTCGGAATTTACTTGGAGGCGCTCGAGTCACCGCTTATATAGAACTACTTTGCGACACCATCGCACAACTCCAACTCCAAGCATTACCTAAACCACCAGCTAGAGACACTCAATACTACCAATCATCTTCTAACATAACATGGTAACACTGCCACACTATCATGACAGCTTACAACAACAAAGCACAACAACGCACAACAGTGCACAACCGTGCACATCAAGTTACGTGCCTACACATAACCATGACCATGCACAGATTCACATAGTGCCAACACACTGTAATCCGTACCTGCCACCATAACAGTTACGTACAAGCTCACCAACTAACACGTCACCACAAACTCACTCCAAGTCCTACGTCACCAACAATACCACAGTGTAAACCTCTTGACAGCGCATCTACTCTTCACCATAGTGCCAAAGTCACATGAAGCTGTCCTACATGTCCACGTACATACGTGTGTACCCTGTGCATCATGTACAGTATGCCCAGTGTACTAGCTACACACGTGTACCCCGGAAACAACCCATTAGCGCCACAACACTTGTACAAACCACAATGCATATGACCATTTGCAGTAGCCAATCAGAAGCCCGTTTCACGTTGAGTTTGCGCAGAGGCGCATATGCGCTTTTCCAACGGCACCCTCCAAAACAGCCCATGCTCCCCAGCACTTTTGGTTTTCAGTGACAGCACAGGGTCAACATCCAACAGATAACGGCAGAGGTCAGCGGGGCTGGGCCCATAACCTGATAGAGGTTGAAGCTGAAAGGGAAGGTTGAAGAAAGGATAGGGGAATGAAGGGAAGTTCGCCAGCTCTGGCTCAGAATTTACTTGGAGGTGCTCGAGTCACCGCTTATATAGAACTACTTTGCGCAACCATCGCAAACCTCCAACTCCAAGCAATACCAAAACCACTAGCTAGAGACACTCAATACTACCAATCATCTTCTAACATAACATCGTAACACTCCCACACTATCATGACAGCTTACAACAACAAAGCACAACAACGCACAACACTGCACAACCGTGCACATCAAGTTACGTGCCTACACATAACCATGACCATGCACAGATTCACATAGTGCCAACACACTGTAATCTTTACACGCCACCATAACAGTTACGTACAAGCTCACCAACAACACTTCACCACAAACTCACTCCAAGTCCTACGTCACCAACAACACCACACAGTAATCCTCTTGACACGGCATCAACTCTTCACCATAGTGCCCAAGTTACACCAAACTGTCCTACATGTCCACGAACATACGTGTGTACCCTCTGCATCATGTACAGTATCCCCAGTGTACTAGCTACACACGTGTACCCCGGAAACAACCCATTAGCGCCACAACACTTGTACCAACCACAATGCATATGACCATTTGCAGTAGCCAATCAGAAGCCCGTTTCACGTTGAGTTTGCGCAGAGGCGCATATGCGCTTTTCCAACGGCACCCTCCAAAACAGCATATGCTCTCAAGCACTTTTGGTTTTCAGTGACAGCACAGGTCAACATCCAACAAACATGGTTTCGTTCAGTGGGCTCAAGATCGAGAAGTTGGGTGAGGATAACTTCCACACATGGAAGCAGAAGATTCAGTACGTACTTGCACTGAAAGACCTCAAAATCCATCTCACCACTTCTGCACCCACCGATGAAGAGGAACTGGCAAAATGGCAAATCCGAGACGAAAGGGCTAGAGCGATCATTGGACTCACGCTTGCCGACGAGCACTTGGATCACATTCGTGACATTTACACTGCTGCTGACGCATGGAAGGCCATCTGCAATGTGTTCCAACGCAAGACTCTTCTGAACCGAATCAACGCCAGACGTGCTTTCTACTCTTTCAAGATGCGCGAGGACGAGAAGATGTTGCAATTCATCAATCGTGTTCGGCACTTGGCCTCCGACCTCAAAAGTATGGACGTCAACGTTGAAGAAGAGGACATTGCCATGGCCGCTCTATGTGGACTTTCGGAACGTTTTGAGCACCTCATTGTTGCAATTGACACCACGATCGGAGATCGGCAACTCACTATGGAGTTTGTGAAGAGCCGTCTGTTGCAAGAAGAGCAACGTATGAGTGATCGTGCCAAGGAGGAGTCCGGTGTTGATGCTGCACTCGTGGGACGCCAGTTTCGTAGGAAGTCATTGAAGTCGGTTGTGTGTTACTATGGTGGCATAAAGGGTCATATCCAGAAGAACTGTTTCAAGAAGCAACGTGATGGGGCCAACAAGGATCAGATCGATGCTGCTCACCCAAGTGTACATACCGCGCTCCACGATGAGCAAGGTACGGGCGGCAGCGATTCTGACTTTGTATGCCTCATTGCGAATGGTGCCGACAAGGCCACTAACAGTGACTGGATTGTTGACTCTGGAGCTACTGCGCACATGACGTATGATGACTCAATGTTCCAAACGTATGAGACAAAGGTGTCGTCGGGTGTGAGTATCGGCAATGATTCCAAGTTGCAGTCTGTTGGTGACGGAAGTGTGGAGCTCGATCTGACAGTTGAAGGGTCCAAGCGTAAGTGCAAGTTGAAACAGGTGGTACACGTGCCCAACTTGCGGTACCACTTGTTTTCTGTGTCACAGATTTGTGATCTGGGCTGCACGGTAGTGTTTGACAAAGAAAAGGTATGTGTGTACAAGCGTTCAAAAGTGGTTGCCGTCGGGCGACGCGTCAAAGACCTGTACTACCTTTGCACTGCTGCAGAACAGCTCACGGACATGGAGAGTGCGCTTGTGTCAGACTTGTCTCTTTGGCATGCTCGAATGGCTCATGTGAATGTGGAAGGCATCAAGCAGATGGCTCGAAACGGTGTTGTGTCAGGTCTGAATGTGGATGTGGCTCAGAAGGTGGATGTGTGTGGCTCATGTGTAGTGGGCAAAGCAACCCGTGCTCCGACTCCCAAGCAAGGAGGGGAACGAGCTGAACACGTACCGGACCTGGTACACTCTGACATTTCCGGTCCAGTGAACGTGAAGTCCTTGGGAGGCTCGCACTACTTTGTCACATTCATCGATGACCACAGCCGTTACTGCTTTCTGTACATGCTCAAGACGAAGGATGAGGTGTTCCGGATGTTCATCAAGTGGCTCAGGTTTGTGGAGAACCAGATGGGCAGGAAGGTGCTAACCATCACCGCTCGTAAAAGTGTGCTGCGTGCTTTGCGCACAGACAACGGTGGTGAGTACTTGTCCAATCGGTTCTCCGAAAAGCTTGAGCAGTACGGTATTGAGCATCAGCGAACTGTGCCGTACAATCCACAGCAGAACGGGCTTGTCGAGATGTTCAATCGCACACTCATGGACTTGGTCAGGTCGATGTTGCATCACAAGAATGTGCCAAAAAGCTTTTGGGCTGAGGCTCTGAATGTTTCTGTGTATGTGCGCAACAGAGTGACCTGCAAGGCGCTTCCGAGTGACGTGACTCCGTTTGGGCTGTGGCATGGACAGAAGCCTGATCTGAGCAATCTGCGTGTGTTTGGTAGCCGTTGCTGGTACAAGGTGGTTGATCACAAGTTGAAGAAGCTGGAAGAGCGTGCAGTGGAAGCCATCTTCATTGGGTACACTTCAGGCTCCCACGGATACAAGTTGTGGGACAGCCAGAAAAAGAAGGTGATTGTATCACGAGATGTGAGGTTTGACGAGTGCTCTGAAACTGAAAGTGACGAGCACTCTGAACACGAGGACTACGCGGATATCGACTTGGTCGACAAGTCGGGAGCTGCTGAAGCGTCAACCTGTGACACATCCACCGATGATTCTGAAGATGACCCTTCTGTGTTGATGTTTGGATGGTGTCGAGTGCCTGGCAGTCCTTGAATTTGTCTCCAAGTACCTGGAACACAAAGTTGCAGGGGAGCATGGGCACTTTTGGGCACCCTCGCGCGAAAAGCGCGTATGCGCCTCTCCGTAAACCCAACGTGATACTGCAATATGATTGGCTACTGCAAATGCGTATATGCAACGTAGTGTGGACAAGTGGACCTGGCTGTATGGGGCAGGAGTGGCGGATGGCACAAGTGGTGCGCTGTGATTGGCTGAAGTGTGCTAGTGCTGGCCAGTTATGCAGTAGCTGAGAATGTGCGAATACAGGCTGTTCTGGGCGGGTTTTGCTTTATGTGCGATTCTAGGCTAGTACGAAGGATTTTGGAGCGAATGTGCGATTCTGAGCTGCGCGAGGGGGTTTGTTGCGCCAGATGGAAAATGTTGATTTTTTAGAGCGATTTTGGATCATGGAGTTGGCATTGGATTTGGCGCGGTTTGATTTAGTTGTTTCGAATTCGTATTGTGATTTGCGCGCGCTTTCGTTGTCAAGGTGTACACTTTGACAGCGTGTGCTGTTATGTCTCATGCAGCGACGGCGGCGGTGCGCGGTTAGTACTAGTAGGTTGCGATCGTCCCCGTTCACTAAACTCGGTCGAAGGTGGCCTACCCCCTTTGTTTGTCTTACCTATCTTGTTCACATCTTTTTCCTTTCTACTTGTCTAACCTGCGTTCGTTACGTTAGGTTATGGGCCCAGAGCGTCGACTCTTCGCAGACGTCACGCTCTTCTACTAATTTCTCGTTTGGATTCTACGAAGTTTTGTTTTCTTGCGACAGGTACGCGTTGCGAGCGAGCGAGCGAGCGAGCGAGCAGAAGGACCGCGCTGTTTTCCCGCAAGCGACTAGCAGGGGCTAACTGGTGAACGCATATCTTTGGCTACTAACCTCCCTGGGACGTCTCGTAGGGATTGTAAAGCCCCTCGCTCTGAAGTACGCAGAGCAGGGTAGGTCAAGAAGAATTCGTGCCTCACCTGGAGAGAGTAACCAGGGACCAGAGGTTCGGACCTCTAGGGTAACCGGATATTAGATCCTGCCAGTGGACCCGCTGCTTCTTCTTCTTCTTGTTGTTTCCGGGTTGAGTTCTGTCTCACCCGTGAGTATACTCCAGGCGTCGAGTACCCGAACTCCGCCTGTGATCGCGTACGGGACGCGTCCCGACGAGCGTTGTAGACCTGGTTACACGGTCTCCGCTGGCGCCCTCGCTGTTGAGTGTTGAGAATACTCCACTCCAGCCTTTACCCTCTTGTGTAACTGAAGCGTTGATTCCCTCTTTCCGCTTCTTTGTTTGTTTCTTCGAGCTTTGCTTTTCACTTCCGAGCTGGTTTTCTACTTTTCTTGGCTTAATTACTACCTGGTTTGCCGATTCCGACTGTGTTCCTCAGGCTCTTTTGTCATGTCTGACTCCGAAAAGGAAACGGATACCAACTCCGGTGTGAAGATTCCTCGCTTCCATGGCAAGCGTGGTGAGGATTACGCACTCTGGAGGCATCGACTTCGTGCCGCCTGTCGCATCAAAGGTGTCTGGAATGTGGTTAACACAGATACTGAGCAGTCTATTTCAACTGAGACGACCGCTACTGATGGTCAGGGATCCTCTGTTGATGCCATTCGCACGTTATCCAAACGCGAGAAGGCTTGCGGAATCATCATCTGTGCACTTGGTGATGCTCCTTTACGTGTGGTTATGGACGTGGATGACGATCCGGCAAAGATGATCAAGTTGCTGGATGCACGCTATGCTTCGAATCGCACGGTGTCTAGGATTGCTGTTCAGACCCAACTATTCCGTATGAATACAATGGGCAGAACATGTCCGAATACGTTGACCAATTCACGGCTCTGTTCTCGCAGTTGGATCGTATGGGCAAGGATGCTGCCATCCCCGAATCTCACAAAGCTCCAATGTTGTTGGCTTCTATTGATCCGCAGAGCTCACTGGAGTCCACGGCTGCAGCATTACGTACCAAGGAGATCTCTGAGTTAACGTGGGACTATGTTGCTACCACCCTCATTGATGAATACAATGCACGTCACATGACTACTGGTCGCAGTCGCAGCCGAAAGAAAGGAAAGGGAAGAGGTTCCAACAAGTCTCATGGTACCTCCTCTATCACACATCATCGAGATGGTAATGATTCGGATGATGTTTCTGGCACACATGCACTTGCAGCAGCCAGTGGCAGCGGGTATCACTGTGACTTTTGTGGTCGAGATGGACATACCAAAGATCGTTGCTTTGTAAACCCGGACAATCCTGACAACCATCTGCCTCAGAGCATACTCGACAAGTTGGCTTTGAAGGCGAAGGACAAGTCTGGAGGATCTAAAGCGTCAGCAAAGTCGTCTAGTAAGTCCTCCAAGATAGAGATTGCAGGCATGTCATTTGAGAAAGCGACAGTCCTGCCACCTGCGCAACGAGAAATGGACACCTATGCAGACAGTGGAGCAACTTCTCATTACTTCCACTCTGCAGCTGCCTTCGTTCCAAGCTCATTGCACGATGTGGAGGAGCGACACATACGGCTGGCCGACAAGAGTACTGTGTCTGCGACGAAATGTGGAGATGTTATTCTGCCTTTTGACAATGTGAATCTAAGGTTGACTGATGCCCTACTCGTGCCTGACATGGAGTACAACCTAGTTTCCGTTGGGAGCCTTGCCGACAAGTCTATTGAGTCTCGGTTCCGTGTACGTGAAGTTCGCTTGATTCATGAAAATGGCTTGGTCATCGGGAGCGGTCAGCGCGATAAACGTTCTGGCCTGTATACTTTGCCCGAACCTGTCATGCATTTCGGCGCGGAGCACGCATTACTCGCTGGTAAAGCCGATTTGCAGTGCATGTTGAAGGCATCATTACCGGAGTTGACTCAACTATGGCACCGCCGATTGGCTCATATCAACCCGAGAGACCTTCAAATGGTGCACAAGCATGCCAGTGGTGTCCCACAGGTCACAGAAATGAGGGAGGTGTGTCACCCTTGTCGTCTTGGGAAAGCACACAAACTTCCATTTCCTGGAGTATTTACTCGTGAATCCGAGGTTGGTGACACTGTGCACTCCGACATAATAGCTCCACTCACCCTGTCCTTCCCCGACCGATTCAAGTACGCATCAGCATTTGTGGATGATCACTCGCGTTATGTCATGGTAGGGTTCATGAAACACCGCAGTGAAATCAATGATGTGTATGATGGAGTGGCGCAGAAGCTCAAGCAGCTTGGAGGAGCTGTGGTGAAGAAGGTACACTCTGATGATGCAAAGGAGTACATAGCTCTGCAGGAGAATCCGGAGAACTCCTTCGACGATACATCTTTCTCTGCCCCATACACTCCGGAACATAACGCCATTGCCGAGCGCATCAACCGTACCATGGAAGAAGCTGCTCGAGCTTTGCTCATTCAAGCAAATCTACCAGAGTGCTTGTGGCATTTCGCACTCAAACATGTTCTATATGTGCGTAACCGTGTACCCCACTCTACAACTGGGAGTACGCCGTTCTTGTTGTTGACTGGAAACAAACCAACGTTGAAGCACACTCGCGTGTTCGGTTGTTCCGCATTCGTCCTGAAGATGACTGGTGGAACCAAGTTCGAGTCTCGTGCACTTGATGGGGTGTACTTGGAGACTCTTGAGCATGGTGTCTACGACATTCTTGTTGCTGGCGATGATGGACTGCCGCGCATCATGCGTTCCCGTCATGTCACATTTGACGAAGATTCATTCTCCGGTGCAGAGTACTTGGAGGAGTACATGGAGGATGAAAGCGCATCTGATACCGACTTCACCGATTCAGAGTCTCACAGCACCGAAGATGTCTCCAGTACAGATCGGAATGTACTTGATGAGGTCTCTGTTGATGATATAACTGATGCTGACGATCATTCTCCAGAAGAAAGTGCACCTGATGCAGAAGTCGTTGAAGCTGCACCAAGTGTCCAGTCAAATGATAGTGACTCTGGTGGTGACGAGAGTGACGATGATGACTCCAGCGACTCAGATGTGGACGATGACACCGATCAGGTCCCTACTGTGCAGCAAGATGAGCCCGTACAGGAGGAGTCACGCTACCCACAGCGCACTCGTCGTGCACCTCGCAGGTGGTTCATGGCTGGTTCCGCAACCCCAGCTGGAGTCCAAGTCACCACGAGTGATGAACCAACACTCAAGGAAGCAATGTCCGCAACACCTACGGAACAGAGCTTGTAGCGTGCTGCTATTGAGGAAGAGCTGGCATCTCTTGAGTCGAAGAAAACCTGGAAGGTTGACCAGTCCCCAGCTCAGCAACCACTTCCCACACATATCATTCTCAAAGTTAAACGTAATGCGGATGGGTCTGTGGATCGCTTCAAGGCTCGAGTTGTCGCTGGTGGTAATCACCAAACCTTCGGGGAGAACTACATGGACACATATGCTCCAGTGGTTTCATTTAGTTTGGTGCGGTTCTTCCTCTACCTGACGCTGTGCTTGCAGATGTTTGTGGCACAAGTCGATGTGAAGACTGCCTTCCTCAATGGCGACCTCGAGAAGGATGTGTGGGTCATGTCACCGCGTGGTGTTCCTGGTCTTGGTTCACGCTGCTACAAGCTTCAGAAAGCCATGTATGGATTGAAGCAAGCCCATCTAGCATGGCATACCAAGTTCACACGTGATCTACACTCCATTGGTTTCCAAGAACTACCGAGTGCCCCATGCGTGTTTCGGAGGGCTAGCGAGCATAATGGATACTGCTATATCCTTGTGTACGTCGATGACTTGTTCATCTTCACGCCCTCTGCCAAGGAACGATCTGGGATCTTGGAGGAGCTCAAGCGATTGTACGAGATTCGCGTTGAGAACAAAGTGACCCTCTACCTCGGTGTAGAGTTGACATGGAGCATTAATGACGATGGTCGTGTCACTGGAGTGCACCTTGGTCAGACACTCTACATCGAAGGAATTCTGCGACGTTTCGGTCTGGACAACTCTAAGCCGGCTCGTAGTCCAATGGTGGAGTCATTCTTCTCGGGTCTCGTGGCCGAGGAAGACCAGTAACCCCAGGATTGCAGCTGTACCAGCAGATGATCGGGTCTCTGCTGTACTTGGCACTGCGCACGCGCGTGGACATTCTGGCTCCGGTGCTCATCCTCGCTCGTTTCCAGAGCAACCCCACGGCATACTGTCACAGGGCCGCCAAACGAGTGTTGCGTTACCTGCAAGGAACTCGCAGACATGGCTTGAACTACAAGGCTGGATCCCTGGACATGCAAGCGTATGTGGACTCGGACTTCGCCGGTGACACCTGCGATCGCAAGTCCATGTCTGGTTACATGATCAAGTTCGGATCTGCGGTGGTGTTCTTCGGTGCCAAGAAGCAGTCGTCTGTTGCTTTGTCTACTGCTGAGGCTGAGTACTACGCGTTAACCATGGCTGCTCAGGAGGTTGTGTGGATGAGGCGTGTACTCTCTGAGATTGGTCTGGATAGTTCCGGGGCTGTTCCTATGCACTCTGACAATCAGATTGCCATTGGCTGGAGTGCAGGTGAGCGGTGCCCATCTGGTCGTGCGAAGCATATTGATGTCAAGTTGCACTTCATTAGGGAACTGGTAAAGGAGTCTGTCATTGTGGTGCTGTATGTCCCAAGTAAGTTGAATGACTCGGACATACTCACAAAGCCTCTAGGTCCTCTCGACGCCCAGGCCATTATGAAAAGGATTGGTCTTGGACAGGAACTCGAGGAGGAGTGTTGATGTTTGGATGGTGTCGAGTGCCTGGCAGTCCTTGAATTTGTCTCCAAGTACCTGGAACACAAAGTTGCAGGGGAGCATGGGCACTTTTGGGCACCCTCGCGCGAAAAGCGCGTATGCGCCTCTCCGTAAACCCAACGTGATACTGCAATATGATTGGCTACTGCAAATGCGTATATGCAACGTAGTGTGGACAAGTGGACCTGGCTGTATGGGGCAGGAGTGGCGGATGGCACAAGTGGTGCGCTGTGATTGGCTGAAGTGTGCTAGTGCTGGCCAGTTATGCAGTAGCTGAGAATGTGCGAATACAGGCTGTTCTGGGCGGGTTTTGCTTTATGTGCGATTCTAGGCTAGTACGAAGGATTTTGGAGCGAATGTGCGATTCTGAGCTGCGCGAGGGGGTTTGTTGCGCCAGATGGAAAATGTTGATTTTTTAGAGCGATTTTGGATCATGGAGTTGGCATTGGATTTGGCGCGGTTTGATTTAGTTGTTTCGAATTCGTATTGTGATTTGCGCGCGCTTTCGTTGTCAAGGTGTACACTTTGACAGCGTGTGCTGTTATGTCTCATGCAGCGACGGCGGCGGTGCGCGGTTAGTACTAGTAGGTTGCGATCGTCCCCGTTCACTAAACTCGGTCGAAGGTGGCCTACCCCTTTGTTTGTCTTACCTATCTTGTTCACATCTTTTTCCTTTCTACTTGTCTAACCTGCGTTCGTTACGTTATTCTGCACCAGCTTCTCACGAGAGTACCACGAATGCCAGTACGGATGAACACACCACACCAGACGGCCATGATGAGCCAGGAGTGCCAGAGACGCAGCCCCTTCGTAGATCCACACGTCAGAGAAAGACGACATCCTCATGGTGGCGTGGTGCCAGTGCTTTGCTTACAGCCAGTGATGATACTCCTTCGTCGTACGGTGACGCAGTGTCACGTCCTGATTCCGAAGCTTGGAAGAAGGCGATGAAGAGTGAGTATCAATCGTTGATGGAGCACGACACGTGGGATCTAGTGCCAAGGCCAGCAGACAGCAACGTGATTTCGTCCAAGTGGGTGTATGTACAGAAGTATGAGGCTTCGTCATCTGGTGAACCGACAGTGCGTTACAAGGCTCGTGTGGTTGCAAGAGGCTTCCTGCAGATCGAGGGTGTGGACTTCTCAGAGACTTATGCACCTGTAGTGAAGTTCACATCCATCAGAATGATCTTGTCTGTGACTGCCGTGCGAGACTTTCACTTGCACCA
>VCMS01000657.1:0-12941 GCA_022539475.1 Gracilaria domingensis | reverse complement strand
TTCAAACAACTCTAAGCAAACATCGCTTACCCCCTATCCTCTTCACCTCATATTCTCAACTTCTCCGACGAGCTTCGCCGTAAGTGTATCCGTGATGACCTCACAGTAGTGGCATACTTCCCTACCACACTGATCGAGGTTCCGCATCTGAAGCAGACGCAATGCCATTCGTTTCTAGCAAGTCTCTACGCGAGTCCAGGATGCAAATCCTTCAAGAATCTCTTCGTCAAGTCCTAGAGCCCATTCTAAATCTCACGCAGAAAGGTTTTCAGTTCATCGGCGAAGACAAACTAAGTCGAGTGTGCCATCCTCTGCTTGCAAGTTATTGTGCGGATATTCCTGAGGCTAAGGACATTTTGTCCATTCTTCATGGGACCAAAACGCAAAGCCCTTGTCATAGATGCAAAGCCCCTCCCTCATCTTTATGCAGTAATGTTCTTACGTCATTCACTGGACCCTCTCAAAACCACACTAAAAGAGTCAGAAAGACATACTCAGTCATTCTCGAATATGCAAAGAAAGGCGAGGGAGAAAGAAGTTTACGTCGTGCAAGGGAGAGGAGATCTAAGTCGCATACTCTCATGCGTTCTAATTCCATATCTCTTATTCTGTCGTCCATCAAAACCTCCTTGACCGTAAGATTCATCCAGGGGTTATTTACATGCAGTCTGTTCGGAACAAGGAGAGCTTTCTTTGAACAGTTACGCAACCTGCATCTCGGCATATTGAAATCGATTAATACTCCAGAAATCGAGAGAGTGTAGTCAGAGACCCTAAGCACTGCAATAGAATCATCCGCGTCACGTTCATTTCGAACGATACGTACTCAAATCCGGAACTTTACAAACGCAAATCTATCTCCCATGCCATGCAACGTTTCTGCCAGAAGTTTGCATATAGATTTGTCCACGCCGAAGAAAGGCAGGTTACTGAATGAAACCTTCACCAAGGCTGATCTCCTTCGAATGACGGAGGCCAAAGCATACAAAGACATTGACATGTTTTTCCTTTCATGATGGAATTCTTTGAAATCTGATAGGGAGCGCAGGACACGGCCCCAATGAGAACAATTTTCTCTCAGTACTCGGACGTCGCTTGGACTACTTATAGGGGCAATCGTGGCCCATTATGTAGTGAAAGCTCTATTTCGTCTCTTCGGTGGCAGATTGAAGCCTTTAAATGCTCCTCGACGAAGTGGTCGGCAGCAATTCATAGCATTGGAAGTGGAACTCTGAAGTTTTATCACGGCTCTTAGCAGAAGAAGAACTAAAACCATTGGCAGCATTTTACAGTATCTCCACAACACGTCGATTTATGTCTTCTCTTGTAATGTTGGTGACAGGCCTTGTTAATGGGAGGGGAAGCGATGCGATTTCAATATTGGAACAATTGTCATGTGCTACAAGCCCAAGCACGCCTGGCTGAGGGGTTTTCATGACTACCATCTGTTTTGCTTTCAGCTACGACTCTTGTCGCGTTTTCCTTCATAGAGTTTTATACTGAATGAATGTAGCATATAGGAGCTGTTACAGCCCCCGTTCTCTAGACCTGTGAGGATCATGTAATAGTTAGCTTGTCAGAACTCCATTTATTTCTTTTTAGTGTTCCGCAGAGAAATCCACTACGACTATAATTCGGAGATTCTATGGTCGTTGAAGGCCTTCATTGCTTTTTACCACCCGTTCGGAACGAACCAATTAAATTCAGGTAATAACATAAAACGCCAGAGCTGGTGCGCTCATGCTAGACGATATTACCTCTTCTAAATCATCGGTAGAATATGTTTCTTCACCGGAAACAATGGTGGCGAGTATTTTAGTTAGCTATCTACTGTCGTCACTCTGTTCACCTGCCGCTCATCCCGGCGAATTACTGCTTTCGTGCGTGCGGCTGTTGAGGCGCTTTTGTAGTTCGTCACCTTGCTGCTTTGAGGAGTGTAAATAGTGTAGTGTGTTAAAACGTACACAACGTGTAGAAAACACATGGTCGTGAGTTCCCTTATTAGGTGAGCATTAATTGTATACGAAAAATAGCTGAGTCTTGTCTGATGAATTTATATTGTGCTTGCAACAAAAGGTCTGTGAGTAATGCATCAAACTGTGTTTTTGGAGGTTTTAAAACGCTGAAAAATGGTTTTAATACGAGTAATGGGTGCGTTCTTGAATCGTGCTCTTTAAGCGCTCATAATAATGGAGATTTACTCTCATTTATGTACAGACGGCGTTGTCTGTACAGCCCTTTTACCTCCCGCCAATTTACGTGGCCAGCAGCGTCCACGTGTTGGCGGGCGGGTGCACCGTAATGAATGCGGGAAGTGTCGAGGAAGGTGTTTTGGGAGGTCTCGGCATGGTGCCAAAATGTGGCCAGAATGTGCCCGCGGGCGTGGGGGGGTCGGTTGTGTTAGGGTGGCTACCCTAACACAGCCGGACCCCCCCGCCCGCGGGCACGTTTCGGCTGGTTTTTTAGAAAATGTGATATTTTATGCCCGCGGGCGGGGGGGGTCGGTCGTGTTAGGGTAGCTACCCTAACACGACCGGACCCCCCGCCTGCGGGCACGTTTTGGGCGATTTTTTGAAAAATGTGCGATTTTATGCCCGCGGGCGGGGGGGTCCGGTCGTGTTAGGGTACCTACCCTAACACGACCGACCCCCCCCGCCCGTGGGCACGTTTTCGGCACATTCTGGTAGCGCCCACAGACCTCCCAAAACACACACCGCACGCAACGCCGTCCAAAACGTAACCTGCCCGCGGGCACGGTGGTCAAGTTGTGTTAGGGTAGCGACCCTAACACAACTTGACCTCGCCCGCTGCCAGTACGACAGAATGACATTATGACATGTCTGACGACGCGCGTCTGCAACAACCCGTCGCCAGCGAACCGCCTTCAACGCGTTCGCGTTCCCGCCGCGCCTCCGCCGCCACAAACCCCGTCCGCGGCCGACTTCCTCGCGCAGCCGCTTTCCGTCCCACTCGTTCCGCACACCAGTTCATAGAGCTCGATTTCACAGCATATGACAGCCTGTTCGAGCGCGCTATGGAAGCTATTCTAGAATCCACTGTCGAAGGCGAGTTTGATGCTGTCACCACCCGTTACGAAAACGCAGTCCCTTTGGCCGCCCGCATTGCCACCGCGCTTGGAGTGGAGACAAACTCAATCGAAAGCTGTGAGAAGGCTCGCAATAAGCGTAAGACTCGCCAGACCATGGCTGAGGCTGGTTTGCCTGTGCCGCGCTTTAGAAGAGTTCTCAAAGTCGATGACATTCCGGCTGCGTGTGATTACGTTGGATTCCCCATCATTCTCAAGCCTGTGTTTGGCGCTGCCTCGATGGGCGTTACACGTGCCGAATCTGTTCAGGATGCCATGCAATCATATGAGAAACTGTTTGGTACATTTGATGTCGAGGAGGATACTATCTGGGCTCAGGGAACAGAAATGGTAGTTGAGGAATATTATGACGGAGACGAGTTCGATGTGGATATTTTACTTTCTGAAGGCACTGTTGTCTATGCTAAGGTTTCGGATAACTGGGCTTGCTGGGAGCTATATTTTCAAGAAACAGGCACCAACTGTCCTTCATCCTATCCGGAGACGAAACAGACAGAAATCGTCAAGCTGGCCATTGACAGTACCCTGGCTTTGGGCTTCCGAAACGGCTGTTTTCACGTAGAATTGCGGTATACCAAACGTGGTCCCCGTCTAATTGAGGTTAATGCTAGAATGGGCGGTGTCTCTGTTCGCGATGCAAACCTGTTGGCATGGGGGATAGACTTGGTTGAGGAGCACTGCATGACCGCTTTAAAGATTCCTATACGACCGCTTATCCCGAAGGAGCCGCTAAAGTTTATGGCAGAGTCTGCTATCAATGTTCCATATTCTGGTGTTATAAACGATGACGACTGGCTAGCATTTGCTAGGCAAAGCAAGTTGGTGCTGAAGATTGCTTATCTGAAGCATAAAGGAGATAAGGTTTGTGGGCCGGAAGACGGTATTCCCCACTTTATGGCGGAAATTATCGTTGTCAGCGAACACAGCACGGAGGAGGCAGTCATGGAAATCAAGAAGATTATGGACAGTTGCAAAGTTCCGATTACCCCGTCAATCCAAGGTAGCGAGCGACCATTTTTCTTCCCGAGCTCCAGTCATCCTTTTTGCTAGCTGCCAACTATCCATTGAAGTTTTGACCAATTAGAGTGAAACCCCAACAGGACATGAGTCGCATGACATTAGCTTAGCATCTTGTAAGCGAATAAGGGATTCTGACTACCTGCAATGTTTCCAATAAACATACTACGGTGCAAAACTCTTGCTCCCCACAATTTCTGGCCTCGGAGATTCTTTTTTCCTTTTAAGGCGTTCATCCCTTTGTTGATAGTGTGTCAGGCTGCCAACAGCATTGAGTCAATGAGGGTGCCTCCGGTGCGTAAGAAATGATCGAACTAGTGGTGAAGACAATCGTCATGACCGTTGGTCGTGTTGAAAAAATGCAAGTTTAGACATAGTGTTTGCTTTATGTTTTTTATATTGGTTAGATAAGTTTAGGCATGTTTTGAATGTTACGGCTACACTAATTGAGACCGCGAGCTAAGTTGTTTAGTCAATATTATCGCTATCAGTGAACCAAGGAGGAAGCTCGCTAGCCCTCCTGGATATTCCTTTCCGAATGTTTTTGTCGGCGGCATTGTTCTTCAAACGAAGAGCATTATACACCTGCTTCCTCTTTTCCTTGGCTTTTTCCCTGGACTTCTTCATTCGTTTCCTAATTACCGGTGCGCTTCGCCATACTTGACCGTCAAACCGATAATCCGACCTTACAATCATTTCAACAAGTTTCGGCACTAAAGTAACGACATCAGCAACCGAAGAAGCGCTCAAAGACTACTTCCCAGTCCCTAGCTTCGCAAGCTCAGGGTCCTGGCCCTCTCCAATACCAATTGTAACAACACGTATTCCTAGCTTCTCCATTTCCATTTTCTCTTTGAAAGCAGACTTCAATCCTTGACCACCTGCACCACCTTTGGTCAATTCTCCCGCATTTATCAAGACGACACGCCGGAGTCTTCAAGCGTTCAACAGTTGTGTCTGAATGTGCTTGTTCGCGGCCGGTGGTATTATTTCATACCTGGACCATTTCAAGGCCAGATGGGCTTCCCTACACATCCCATTCATTGCTGGTGGTACTTCTGTTGCTTGCACAGTTGGTGGCTCTTCGATGTCACCCTCACTTATTGTATGAATATCGTTGTTCTTTTCAGGATCATTAACCAAGCTGTCCACCTTTCTCAATGCATTTCCCCACATTTTATCTCCGACTTCGTATATATACATGTCGTTAGTGTCCCATTTATTTGCATCGCCTTGGAATGAACTCAGAATTCGTCTCCTAACGGCATCGAGATCCCTGTCGAGCTCAGAAACAACCACGGAGTCATACGCATACTCCAAAAATCCAACCCGAGATCCGTCGTGAACTTGCTTTTGTACATTGTCAATCACACCTCCAGGAGTAGAAAGGATCTCCTTCATTCTACGATAATCTCTCCACGAGAGGGCACCTGATGAGTTGAAAACGAACAAAAGATCCAGTCTCGGCTTCTCCGCCACGGCAGCTCCCCTTTTCCCTTGCTGTGGGAGTTCAGCCCCTAGTTCCGAGTTTGATCGCTCTTGGGATGAAGATGATGCTCCTAGAGACGGGAAGGAAGGGGGGTCAGAAGAGTGGGCTGACGTTGAGGAAGTAGCGTCTGATCCCGTAGAATCAGGAGACAACTGACTCAACGCCAAACACATCCCAGGGACAGCTAGCCTGGTTATCACTTGAGGAGGACGCACACGTGCCGCACCAGGCCTCATAAGGCCAGCAAACTGTCCCCCTACCGCGGCAGCAGCTTCCTGCCCCATTTCCACTACTGAGTCCGACAGTTCGGATGCACTTCGCCACACTTGGGCCCATGGTGAGTCGTCATCGTCATCATCATCTGACTCAAAGCTTATCCTGCTCGACATCAGAATACCTTCATGGTTCGAACTCTCTGAAGGCGATGAGACCGGGGCTTTTCCAAAGTCCGGAAATACTGCACAAGATCTGTAAACCACGACGCCAACAACTAGAACGACAACAAGAGAACCTACTGCTATGCCGCTCATACCACCAATGCCTCCAGGAAAAGATCCTCCACCTCTGGAGCTATCCCGACCTGAGTCGGCGTTACCACTGTCACTCCCTATAACGGGAGATATGAAACGTGGAGAACTACCATCATCGTTGCCTGATTCGCCAGCGGGATCAACCCCAAGTGCAGTTCCATTAGGCGAAGGACTCACTGATGGTACCCATGGTTCAAGGCTCACCAGAGACATAGTCGGTGACTCTTCTTCGACAGGTGAGCTTTGTCGCACTATCGGGGATGGCAATACACTTGGACTCAAAACAACTGTCGAAGAGGTTTCGTCCACACTTGTCGCAGGATTGGACCCCGAAAGTTGTTCTGAATCAACACCTTCACTAGGTGACAATAGAACTGGCTCAACCCCGTCCAAACTTGGACTAGGGGAAAAAGATTCCCTCACAGCACTTGCACTCGGCGAAGCAAAGTTATCCACCTCCGAAGCGGTGAAAGACGGAGAGGTCGGGGGCAAAGAGGGTCCTGATGCACTGACTGACATCAAGTTTGGACTCGGTGACATATCTGGGCCTGCTACTGCACTATTGCTTGGTTCCAGAGTGAGACTAGGAACCACTCCAGATGCACTTGACAGAGCTAAGCTCGGGGACAAACTTATTGCTCCCGTTATGCTTCCAAACGAAGGTGATCCACTACTAAAACTTGTCGATTCGGACAAACTGGGAGAAAACGGGACCCCTGAAACAATTCCAGGAGATGAAGATGGCAACAGCACATCATCCGAAAACGAACTGCTCGGCGACACAAGTGAACCTGAAAGAGTAGGGACATCCAAACTCACTGAAGCCACAGGACTCAGGCCGACACTGCCAATGGGTTCCATAGTTGGGCTCGCTACCACTTCTTTCCCGCTTGCAGCGGAGACACTTGGCAAGACACTTAGTTCCGCCGTAACGATTCCATGCGAAGGAGATATGCTACCCAAACTGCCAGAAAACGACGAGCTTGGAGAAAGAGAACCAGAGACTGCAGCAAAACCAAGAGCGACGCTCTCACTGACTGAAATCCCCGGGCTCGACCCTGAAACAATACTCGGTTCCACTGTTGGGCTTACAAACGAGGTACTTGGCGAAACGAATGATCCGGGTACAATCCCAAATGACACTGAAGCAGAAGCAATCCCGTTCAATACTGAAGAACTCGGTAATACGAGAGATCCTGACGCACCGGGTGATGTTAGTGAATCACTCGGACTCACAAACATTCCCGGGCTTGTCAGTGAGCTTGTACTTGGTTCCACAGAAAGACTGGGAACTACTCCAGAAGGACTGGACTGAGAAAAGCTTGGAGAAAAGCTCAAGCTTCCTAAAGTGCTTCCAGACGTGGGTAGACCAATACTGAAACTTGTCGACACAGATACACCCGGGGAGACAAGCGATCCTGATACAATTCCAGGCGACGCAGATGGGGACAGAGGATCACCCGAATGCGAGGAGCTCGGCCGCAAAAAGGACCCGGACATACCGGCAGACAGACTTGCTCCGCTCACACTTGCAGATATTACAGCACCCAACACGGGAGTAATACTGGGTTCTACACTTGGTGTAGAGAGCAAGGAACTTGGTGATATGACAGATCCGGAAGTAAACCCGAACGATGAAGATGCAGACGCTAATCCATCCAAACAAGATACACTTGGGGACAGAAAAGAACCTGAGACGGCAGCAGAACCAAGCCCTTCACTAGGACTAACTCCTGTATCACTACTAAGTTCTGCGGTAGGGCTTGGGGGTGAGAAGCTAATCGACAAAAACGACCCAGAGACGCTTCCGAATGACGTAGATGGAGAAGCTAACCTGTTCGAGAATATAGAACTCGTTGGCACAACTGATGCAGATAAGGCAACAGAGGAAACGCTTCCAAATGATGTAGATGGAGAAGCTAACCCATTCGAGAATATAGAACTCGTTGGCACAACTGATGCAGATGGGGCAGCAGAGGCTTCCGAATGACGTAGATGAAGAAGCTAACACAATCGAGAGTATAGAACCCGTTGGCACAACTGATGCAGATGGAGCAACAGAGCCCAACGCTCCATTCTGGCTAATAGGCAAACCATGGCTGGGAATCACCCCTGGAATAGTCGGGGCGGAGAGGCTAAGAGAAGGAGACGGTAGGCTGCTAACTGTCCGAGTCACAATCCCCGCGACGAGGCACTTCAGCTCGGAACAGAAGTTAAGCTCGGAAGGCTGCTAACACTCGTAGTAACAATCCCTGCTGGTCATGCACCCAAGCTCGGTTGATGTTGACAGACCAGGGTAAAGAATGTTAGAAAGCTCGGAGTAGAGCTCGAGCTCAGCAAAGAACTCTAGTGAGCCCCGAATTTCGAGCCGGAGCCACTGGCGATCGTACGGCTAACTTCTCGCACCAACTGACAGAGTCACGTCCGGCAAAGAACTTCAGGTACCGATCATCACTGCCCTGGAGCTGCTTGTAACGCTTAGGTGACATGAGCATGCCGGGTGGCCAGTTCTGGCGATACGAGCTGTTAATCTCGTACAAGCTGTTGCAGCAATGGACACCTGGCATACGCCGACAACCTAACCACCACCTAAAATCATAATTTATGTTCCTCGGAATTAAATAAACACCTATGGAGACCTATGCACCACTTTGGTTAAACATCACAACCTTCTGAACATCGAAACTTTTGGCAATTTTCTACCAGGGAATGGGGGTTGTTTGATCGATTGTTGCCGAGCCCACAGCGGCGCTGTGCTGGTGGCGCGCACGTTGCGTTGCTGTACCGCCTATCTTTCGGCCCCTTCTCAGTACAAAATGTATACACGTGCGCGTCGGTGCGTGCAAGTACATTTCGCTCTCGCGCTCATTTGACAAGTAAAAGCACCAACGTTGGCCGTGCGCAATGGTGACTCCACGCTCATGCGAGTTCTTCTCCGTGATTTTGAAAAGACGCCAGTGCTCGAGATCTTCAACCTTATAAGCGTACTTGAGTTTGATTTCAACCGTTCAAACCAGTAGTTAAACTATGACTCTCCACTTTTAACTGCCATACAACATCCGAGCCATTGTGCTCGCCGTGCTTTTCAGGAGAGCAAGCACAGAGTAGCTCGTCCCCGTCGTACTACTGACGTCCCGCAGTGCACCACATGTAGACTATCTCTTTGCTACACAAAACGAAAACCATCTGTTGCTCTTTGCATCGTCCTTCTCACTTGCATTTGAATCTCTGCGAGTAAACGTCTACTAACAACACAAAAACAACCAACTCTATCAAAAACCGTTCATAGCGGCACGAAAGGAGTTTTCATTCAGCTGTAGAACAGAGTATATAATGTATCGCCTGAAATAGTTCACAGATGCCTAGGAGCACAGCGAAACATTTCTGCTTTGCAATCCTCTCCATTTCGTCATTAGCACTCATTGTCCACGCTCGACCACCAATCAACATCCGCAACCCATGCCTCTAACGATCTTGTCACTGACGCATGTTCCACAACAACGATTAACAACTTATTGCATGGCATGCTGAGAAACAACGATCATTGAAAAGAAGCGGCGCTGCCCTCCACAACTTGAAAGAGAACTGTGAATCATTGAGAGCGACTTTAACGTTTTCTCAACCTTCGATGGGAGATTAATCCGGGTCAAGGCAAGGTGGTTAAAAAAACTATTTAATGATATTGTAGGAAGATAATTAGTTGGCGTTAAATAGTGAAAGATGGGGGTTTGTACAGAAGATCGTCCGATGAGAACTTCGATAAGAGGAATGGGACGAATTTAGGTGAACAAAAGAAAGTGTGCCACGAGCTCAGAAGGCCGAATAGCTTAACACTCCTTGCTTGCACGGTACCGCATTGATTTCTTTGATCTAGTAAGAGCCCGGGTTTTAATGACGTCTAACGAATACGGTAAAGACAATGATCATCATACGTCATTGGATGGGAGAGAGGTACCTTTGACGCCATTGAAAAGGCCGTTCGGATGTCAAACAACAAGTACTTGGCAGATAAAGACTGTATATGCGCGAAGAAAAGGACAAATGATGGTTAAGCGTAGACGTAGGTAAAATGGAAGGTGGAGGTGGTTATAAAAAATGGCAAAATATCCATGCTTTAAAGGACGTTAAAGATTGAAAACAGTTTGCGGAGAAAAAGGCACAAAGATGTATTTGGTGATAAAGATAAAAGCAAGGGTGGCAATGTTATGGATTGTACTTTTACTATTTGATTGTGAATATTATGATTGAAATGGGCGGTGTGCTGCTGAGTGGGGCTGATAGTGAGCCTACGGTTGAGAAGATATTAATCCTGCGCAGCTTTTTGTTCGTTTAAGAGATGGAGATGAGATAAAACGTGTATGGTGTACTATAATGTGCGCCAGGAGGCCTAGATGAGTTGCGCAAGAGAAGCTTATTGTCCTTAGAAACGTGATAGACGTGCTGGAGAAGGCGGTGAAAGTGTTCTGCACAAGACAAGGGTTGGTGGAGGAAAGGATGTTGAAATTGGATGTAGAAGGAAGGACAGAGATGGGAAGTGCGGGAAGGGTTGCGGCACAGAAGGAGTTCTTTTTGACAACGAAGGCGAAGGCTGGTAGTTTTGGGCACCGGAAGAGCCGTCTGACGAAGAGGCGTAAGGAGAAGAGGATGGTGATGGAAGAGGTGCCAAAGGAGGCAATCGGGGCTCCGGTCTTGACTGGGTTTTTACGTAGGGCATGAAACTGCGAACGGCCCAACGAAATCAGGCGGCGCATAAGGAGAAAAGGATGGGGAGGAATGGGAAGCTGTTTTTGGGCGACGCGGGTGTACGGGATTGGGGAGGGTTGCTACCCGTACTTCTACAGAAAAGCTTTTGGGGAGACGAAGAGGAAGGATCCGAACGCAGGATCGGCGAAAAATGAGTAAAGAGTGATTGCGGTTTGGATGGGAAGGAACGTTGGGATGATTGAGGTGGGATGAGTTGTGATTTTTGTTGCAACTCAGAGGAAAATGGAAACGCAAACTAGCACGAGTGCAGTTTTGAGAGAGGGTCGCGGAAAAGAGTGAATGGGGTGGTGCGGCGAAGTAGAACCTCTACAAAAACTAGGAGACCCAAGAACTAAACTGCGCAAAATGGAATTTAATATTCCAAAATTTCTTAATTTTTTGAGTGCCAGCCTCTGCCACCCCCTCGCGCGCCCCAAATAGCTCCAAAACTAGCTTAGTTTCCAAAGCGAACAGACTATATTCCACTTTGCAGAACACAGACGATATTGTTCGTCCTTCTGAGGTTCAAATATGCCCCTTTAAATCCTACATCCCTTATCACTAATACTTCGCTAAGATTTTGCTAGATAGAAAATGGTCATTCCATATCATTAAAGTGCACGATACTAGTAACGAAACAAGTACAAAAATTGTGATATTTCTGAAGAACTAAGCGTTTGCATTACTTGGGGCACCCGTATAAAGTAAGGTAAACCTTTTATGGGTTTCAACCCGTAATGGAGGTTGTTTTACTCTTCTTGATTTCTAAGCTCATGTTAAAGATATTTACAGTTTTCTTTACCCACTTGAACCCGTACATATAATTTATGACTAAATCATCCTTTCTTTACTTCAAATCGATGCAAAAACTTCTCCTCCTAGTAACGTTTTAAAACAGTACTACAATACCCGTATATGGTCGTTCTTAGACTCTTTTTATACTACGAAACACCTTGTGAACATCAATCACATCCTTCTCATTCGTATACCCACACCCATTTGCAAAACGAACCCTTTCGAAAGCTTTCAAAACATGTATAACTCAGAAGTTAGAGCCCAAGAAGTAACTCCTCAGCAGCTGGCTAACGAAATATTCGAAAATGGCTACGCCGTGATTAGTGATATTGACGGTACTCTGAAAAGAGCTGGGGAGAACATTCCTGCCGAAACAGTCAAATGCATGAAGTACATCAACGCACGCGTTGGTTTCGGAATTGCTACTGGGCGAGATATAGAGGATGCCGAGAGTTTCATGGAGCACCTGGGTGGCTACACTTTTGGCATCTCTGGAAACCAAGGCGCACGGGTGAGATTATCCAATGGTACCGAAATTGATCAGGACCTTGACAGGGAAGGCTACGAAAGATGTGCAGCCGAACTTGAGAGACTTGCATTCTCCTTAAATGAATCGCACGGACTTCACGAAGAGCGTCAAAAAGCAGTGGTGAGCACTAGAAAAGACAGTGGACTCCCTAACTTCACGTACAATGGACTGTCGAAGTGGAAAACAGAAGCTAACTCCGGTATTTCAAAAGTGTTGACATCCTTTCCGAACCTGATTGCGTACCCTCAAGATGAAAACTGTGACATAGGGGACATTCGTTTCACGAAAAATAGTGGGGCGCTAGCCTTGGTTGAAAACGACCCCCAGTTCGACACACATTTAATCGTTGCTTTCGGGAATGCTTCCAATGATGGCCCTCTATATGAAATGGCAACCCTGGCAGTTCATGTGAAGGGAGAAGACCATCCAGCAGCGGTAACATATCTTGTTGATGGGGTGGAGGACGTGCATGAGACCATCAGAAGGGTGGCAGAACTGGTTATAACCGCTCACCGGGTTCAGAAAATTGCAAGTTGTCAATGGTTCAGAAATGCTCTGGAATTTGTTTCAAGTGCTAACATGGCCTTTTAAATACTTAGCTATAATATGAGATCTCAGTTTAATTTAAAAGTGTCGTATATATCTCAACTACCCTTTTATGAAATCAGGGTGGTTTCAGTTTACTCGGTGCCGTTGCCCGTTTTCCTCGTAGCCGTACAACAGAAGCCACCA
>VCMS01000656.1:0-13055 GCA_022539475.1 Gracilaria domingensis | reverse complement strand
TTACTTTTAAAAAGGCGTGACACATAGGCGATGTGAGAGAAGTGCTGGCTTCCATACAAGACGTAGCGCATAATGGCCATCATTTAATTTATTCTTTAGTAAACGTTTAATAGCAAAAACTACTACTAGGTCTTCTTAATTAAAAGAGGATCATTCTGTTTTTCAAAAAAGAGAAGCAAATTGACAACAATGTTTAATTAGGCACACACGAAAGTCCCAAAACGAGCAGTCCAGGTGTGTTTAACACATATGAGCTGTGCTTGCGGAGATGCGCGAATTGGCGACGAACTGCAAGAGCTAGTAATATAATTGGAGTTAGAAGTTTTTAACAAATACATATCCTTTTCAAAGTTTTTATGTTATTACAGGCAGCTGCGGGAAGGTACACTTGTTACAAGTTTTAAACGATCTAGTAGAACATAATCGTAAATTTGAAGAAGTAAAAACTAAATGAATTTAGTCCGCAAAAACACTGTGTTAGAAATTTAAAAAAATAGTTTTCATTCGTGCACAGAAACCTTACAACCCCAGATATCTCAATGTGACCAAAAGCGTGCGATATAAGAGAGCGATACAGTACACACTTGGGCTACTTAGCTTTAATATGATGCCATACTGGCAATATGTTCGAAACATTTTGAAATATACATGTTCATAAGCATATTCAAGAATCGCGGAAGAGAAAGTTACCATTTGTTTCGGGTCAGAATCTGGTTTTTTGCAGAACCCGTCTCTTTGGAAAGCACAATTGCTTTTGTTCAGATAATAATCAACTCTCGTCTGCAGAAGGAAGTAATTTAAATGTAATCTACAAATTTATGAAGCACATGTGTACTAGAAAGAAAAAAAGGCAATACCCGAGCCATGGGTTTATAATCAAAGTGAAGGAATACGTAGGGGAAACAGACAGAGAGCTTTTCAAAATATATCGCAGAAAACTCTAAAAATATGTACAAAGATATCGAAATATTGAAATGATGCAGGTAGATTTTGCAGGACGAACAAAAGATGATAATATAGATATCAAGGAGGCAGTTCTCAGTAGACATAGTTTTTCATCGTTGTGAAGAGCGTACCACGTTTTCCCGAAAAGGAAAATTATGACATACGAAATAATACTTCTGGTAGGATTTAAATAGCGCAAGAAAGCCGCCGAAATTTTGCTATGCACAGATGAATAATGATGATTTGAAATGTCTCAAGGTGATTAATTGAAATGCTAAGCGATACTAATAAGACAATATTTTTATGGTGTTGAATGTCCAGATTCGAAACATATATAACCTTGTTTATCGATTGCGCTGAACTCTTTGATATCTTTGCTTACATTCTTGTACGCCTTCAATTCCTTAGCGTCATTCTTTCCACTGGGAGAGAATAAATGCCAAACAATACGCGAACGACGGCGAGTCCTCAAAGAAATCCAACGTTGGGCTTCTGGTAAGATAACTTGCATCCGAGGTTGCTATTAGTCGCTGGAACTTGTTGTGTCTTTTTTTCCACTGGGAAAGAAAATATGGTAAGAAAACGCGTAGGACGGCGTGTCCTCAATGTGGTGCAAAACCCTCGACGGGAAAACAACAAGCCGCGTCGCGGACGAGCACCTCAGGGTGTTCAGGCCCTGCTCCCTGTGAAGGGCAGTCGAGCGGCAGAACCCTCCGATAGGGCCAACACGAGCCGGGTGTAAATCCGGGTGGCCCCGATCTGGGCGTGCAGTCGGAGGTAGAAGGGGTAGAATCGGCGTAGGTATCCGGATGGTTCCGGCGAGCCACAGCGAGTGGGGGTATCCAGCCCAACGGTATGGGACGACAAAAGATCAACAAACGAGCCGCACTGCGGAGCACTGACTCGCGATAAGCGGGAAAACTCCCGAGACAAATAAAACAAACCTACAATGTAGGGCAGAGTAGCGAAAGCCGTAAGACGGAAATGACAACAATAAAATAGATAAGAAAAGTGCCGTGACGACGGATTAGTACTCCTCAGGGACGGAGGTTGGTTGATCAGCCCGGAATTGCGGCGGTATTCCCCAGGATGGGGCTGGTGACCGTGCGCAAGCGGCAAGAAGATCAGAGCCAAAGGCCTCGTTGAGGTTTACTTCCCGTACAGTGGCGGCAAGTGCCGCCACTTATATACGGCACTTGAAAATATCAATTAAAATATCTAACTATCCGGCGCTGCCGGCCAATACACTACAGGTGTGCCCCCGTGGCATGCTTGCCACGGGGCCCGCGCGATCGGGCCAACTTGGCACACGTGTGCAGAAATACTACCCTTCCTAGGCATACCCCAAAATAGGGGCACTACCCCAGTAGCCTCTCATAACCTGAGGTGTCGCAGCCGGTAACGGATCAACAAACTATGAAAAGCACCTCGGTGCATCCCCACAAAGGGCGTTTTGCTCTACATCTCCCCCTTCTCAGGCTGAGACACCGACTCCGTCGGCTCGATACGCCTCGCGATGGAGGTATATAAGGAAGTCTCCCAAGACGGGTCTGCCGAGAACTGTTCGGAGCCACCAACACCTCCGGTGTCAGTAGCGAACCTCGTCATCTCGAGCCCTCCCGCGATGTCCAACGCACCGAACGGCCCTTCGTCCTCGACGGCACGCATGCAAGTATCGAACCCGCCGTTCCGGTCTGTTCCTCTCCCGCAGTCGGCGGCTGCCTCCCAGCCGGGTTCTTCCGGACAAGATCACGCTCCAGCTCAGGCTGGTCCCGCGCCCGTGTGGGATTGGTTCAACGCCGAGATGCCAGCTACGCTGGGTGGATGGCCTACCGCAGGCGCGTTACGCATCCGGGATCCCCACCGGCACAGTTTCTTTTTGCCCAGGCTCCCTGGTTTGACGCCGAAGCCGTTCGGGATACAGAGCTCGTCGACTCGTACGCTGTCGACGGTCAACTCCCTGGTGGGCTTCCTGCTGACGTTACCCGTTCATGGGACTGGATCGCCCGCGTTGCGGTTATACCGAGCTGCCTGTTTGTAGGTCGAAACGAGACGAGACAATTCGCTCGCAATGAGATGGCCCGCATTGGGTACGCGCGACACTTCCGAGCTCCGAACGAACATCCGGTGCCGGCACAGTACCAGTACGATGTGGCACGTTACCGAACTTTCGGCGAGGTCGGCTACGGCGACCATCTAGCCAACGCGTTGGACGAAATTGACCGATATTCGGATACCGTTCAGCCGCAGCAGGAGTTGATCCTGTGGGCGCGGCCGATCCTTCGCGCCGAGTTCCGGTTCCTTCGCCGTCCTGGACGGTCTCAATTTCATGAAGGCCTCCGCTTCGAGAGGAAATGGCGTTCCCGCTTCGGGGTACTGGTGCCGTACCAGTGCACGGAGGTGGAACGCATTGCGCGTCACTCCCATACTGGGCGATACCTGCCGCTGCCGTCATTCTGGCCTGCGGTCGAAGTCCCACGAGGGTGTCACGTAGAGCTACCGCCCTGCCTAACTTACATAGGCTCGTACTTCATGAACGATCCGCCTCGCGGCCTGTGGAGCATCCTGGCAACAGAATGGACCGTCCGCGTTGCGGCTTTCCTCCTCATCGAGGCATATGATTCGTACCGAGTTTGGTTCATCCCGGAACTCATCCGGCAAGCGATCCGAGCGTTGGATCTCTCCGAAGTGCTCGGCTCGGTCCGCAATGCGCGCGAAGCCACCGCGTTGGTGGACGTCATTGACCAGATTGACTGGAATGAGGTGCCTGCTAGTCAGGTTTCCGACGGAGTCCGCCGGCAGTCGGACCGTTCTCCCGGACGGAACGTCAACGCCGGCGACTTCGTATACTTTGACCCGTGGATTTGGGAGGTAATTGGCCCCGCTGAGGCGGCTGGTCGCCGCCGAGAGGAGCGATATATCCCGGAAGGGCACCCGCGTGGGTTCGTATACGTCGACGATGACGGTGATGACCCTGCAGAGGGAGGAAGTCCCATGGATGAGGGGAGCCCAGTGGGGGTTGCCTCGGAGCCCGACACTACGGGAGATGACGACGAAGTCGTGATCGTTGACCCACCCGCTGTAGCGGCTCCCGCTCCGACCGGCCCGTGGGCTCAGGATGTAGCATCCGCCGTGGGCGGCAGTTCTTCTCTCACTCCGCGAGCGGCGGTCATTCGCGACTTCCTTCGAGGCGTGGGAGTGGCCGTTCCCGATACGGTGACCGACGAGTCGGAGTTGCAAGCAATAGCGGCACAGCGCTTCTCCGGGGCTCCCGGTAGTGGGGGCACCCCAGGTGCTGGGCCGTCCGGCGCGTAATTCCCCGGCTCGCGATCCCCGACGGGCTGCGGTAGTCCGCAATAGACCCCGATGATGAGGGGCGACTCAATAGTTAGAGGTAAACTTCTCCAGCCGTGCTGGCTTGGCTCAACTCTTCGTCTTGCTCTCCCCCTTCTCAGTGGGCAATACCTCGTTTGAGGCTGTTGCGAATGGCCCACAAGAGAGGGGTAACTTTTCCGCACAAGCGGCTGTAGCGATAAAACTTCTTAGTCTTTCTTCCAGTTTCCTGGCTTCTTCTCCTTCTTCTTAGGCTTCTTTCTTCTTTATCTTCTTCTCCACTGTAAGTGGCTTCCGCATTTCGCGGCATGTTTGTTCAGCGAAAAGCTGTCCGCTTAGAGCGGCCTGGTCCGCCTGAGGCGGCTAAGTGATCTCGAGTTAACTTCAAGTTGCATCCGCTTGACGCGGCATATTCTTGCGTAATGCAATACTGTCCGCATGAGGCGGCATATTCCGTCTGGGACGGCTGTGCTCAATAGAGACGTGGGTGGTCAACCCACTTGGGCCTTGTCCAGCGTAGCCGGTATCGGTGTCCGTGTGCGACGGTGGTACTGCAAGACCTTCGAGCGAGGCAAGTGCTCAATGGGCTCGTGCGTATCCTCTGAAGAGGCGTAGCCGTACCAACGGACTCGATACAGTAGTTCCCCGTCAGGGGCGTAGCCGTGACTTATCAGACGGTCAATGACATACTCCTCATCGAGGACCTTCCGCGCAGGATGCGGCTTTGTCGATGTATCCTCTCTCGAGGTGTCGTTGTTACCTCTCCCGTCGTGGGCTTCATTGGTTACTTTCGGCTTCCGTCCTGACGGCAAGACATCCTGTACGCCAGGCGAGAGCCATTTTGACCATGGTGTTTCCATGTCATTCCGGCTTCCAGAGTTCTGGCTTTCCTTCCCGTATTGTCGGGCTGTTACCGAGCTTCGGTGTTCTCGAATAGCGAGCTTCCGGCGTTCCGGCAAGATCTCCCGAAGTGAGGGTGAACGGTCCGCAATGCGGTGTGCCAGCGAGTGGTGCCGTGGCACGTGCCGAGGCGACGCCTTGCCAAGCATTGCTGGCGGTGGGGCCTGCGCCGTTGCACGGCTGTGCGTTGCCGATTCAAATTCGGAATTTCCGTTTCCGGCGGCCGCAATCCTTACAGCGGGCACGTGCCCGGCTCGTGTGTTGTCACCCTCCACTGGAGGCGGATCGCCGGCGAAGCCAGACACTTGGCGCAGCGTGCGCGCGTGTGCAGCGTTGGGCTGCTGCCCACCTACTGTGGCATGTCGGCCTGCTGTTGCGGCGGTTGCCTCCGTGTTTTCAACGGCTTCATTACTCGATGCTTCAATAAAATCTCCCGAAATCGGGTCTGCCGTAACAACACGGTCTTTCTGGACAGGCTTCTTTTCCGGTCTTCCGGCTTCTTTTGACGCGAGTGCGCTGCCGCTGCCGGGCTCCGACTGCGGCGGGCATGTACTTTCCGCATTCGACGTGGCTGCTGCGGTGGTTACCACCCTCTTTTCCGGCGTACCGGTCTCACGCTGCACAGCTGGGGCAGGCTCTTGTCCTTCCGTCTGTGACGGCCGTACAGTGCTATCCGCGGGCGAAGCGGCGACTTCTGCAGCAGCTACATCCTGGTGTTCTTCCGGTTCTCCGGCTTCGTGCTCCACCGAAGTGGTGCGTTCCTCTTTAGGCTTCCGCGATAACTGCGCGTTTCTCGCCTCTTTCCGAATCTTCGGCTGTACGTCGCGCGTCCGCGTGCTTTCACCACGACTTGCGTGCGGCCCGGAGGCCTGCAAAGGCACTTCCGTCGACGACGGCGACAACGAAATCGAGCGACTTACCTCCTCCTCCCCCTTCTCAGTTGGAGCGTCGGGGGTGGTGGTGAGTATCCCCTGAGGGGCCAGTATCCGCGTGTGGACATGTGCGGCGTTCGAGACTGGCGGGTTAGCTTCCGGCTTTGCCGGCAAATCAGCAAGTCCGCGGCTAGGATGCGGCAGGACTGACAACGAAGCGCGCTCTCCCGCTGTCGCGGCTTGGTCCACAGTAGGCGTAGCGCTGTCCGGCGTTTCCGGTTGCTTTTCCTGACGAACAGGCTGTGGCGCAGGCGTTACGCGATCGCGCGAAAAACGCTCGTGTTCACCCTCAATATCGAGGACAACCGTTGTATCGGTGATAGAAATAACCCTGTAGGGGCCGTCCGCGATAGGAGAGAGCTTATGCCTCTTCTCCTTTTCCGGGTTATAGTATTCCTTCCGTAGGAAGGCGTAGTTACCTTCCCTGATCTGAGGGGCATCCCTGCGCATTCGTGCGTCGAAATTCCGCTTGTACGCGGCTTGTGCCTTATCGATGTTTTGCCTAACTGTAGGAATGATGTTCTTAAGCCAGGCCTTCCAGGCGTCCCTGTGTAGACGAGGCGAGGGGAACTTATCCAAAGTTGGCTGTGGCTCGATAGCCACCGAAGGTGGAACGCGTGATAGCACAAGCTCGAACGGCGAGATCTGAGTAGTGCGATGAACCTGCGTATTGTAGGCATATGTCACCGCATCGGTGTATTGATCCCACTCCGACGGATGTTCGGCAACGAATGTCCGTAATGCATTGAGCATTGTGCGGTTAAAACGTTCAACCTGCCCATTACTCTGGGGGTGGTATGTTGTCGTAAACCAGTTTTGGATCCGCAAGATGCGGCAAACGTCCTGAAAGAACTTAGCCGTAAACTGCGGTCCATTGTCCGATAACAGGTCAATCGGCGGTCCGTAGACAAAAACCCAGTGTGTAACGAAAGCTTGGGCGACCGCACTGGCGGTAACCTTCGTCAAAGGCACAGTCCGTACCAGTTTAGAAAAACGGTCGGTGATCACAAGTAGAAACCGGTTTCCCCGGCGAGTGCGGATAAACTCGCCGAGCAAGTCAATTGCCACGAATTCAAGTGGAGCCCTGGCAGGGAAGAGTACCAACTTCTTGGAGTACTTCCGCAGTTTGACGCGGTTCTTCGCGCAGTCAGAACATCCACGAACAGTGGCATACGCGTCGAAAGCCATTGCTGGCCAGTAAAAGTCCTTCCGTAAGGTGTAGTACAACTTCCTGCCACCAGGGTGGGCTGACAACTTCGCGTAGTGCGACAAATGCAGTACTCGTGACTGAAGTGAGTGCGGAACCACAATCTGTGGCCTGTTTCCGACGGTTCGGATTAGAAATCCTTGGTCGTTCTCGACGAAAGGCAACTGTGCTCCACCGTTTAGACGACTACGAATCTCCGTACAAAAACGGTCGGTGTGCTGCTCCCGGATGAGTTCCTCCGGCTTGATCGGTACGAAAGAGCCCGGTTCGGGTTGCGTGTCAGACACGGCTAAAACAGCATCGTAGATGTCCCATCCTTCCGATTCTTCATCGGCATCGCTCGAGCCGTCTTCCACGAGGAAGCACGGTATCTCCAGATCATCGACTGGCGCAGCTTCAGCCGCTGTTTCCAAGCGGGACAGTGCATCAGCCTGAGTGTTCAGGAGTCCTTTCTTGTAACGGATTTCGAAGTCGAATTCCGACAAGCGAAGTCTCCACCGCATCAAGCGGCCAGATGGCTCTGCTATAGAGAGTAGCCAGCGTAATGCCGAATGATCGGTATGGACAATGAAGCGGGTCCCCATAAGATAGGGCCGCAGTGTCTGTAACGCCCAGACAACTGCCAAGCACTCCTTCTCGGATACCGAGTAATTCCTCTCGTGAACGTTGAGGCTCCTTGACCAATACCCAATTGGCAATCGCTCGCCATCATTGGTGGTCTGGAATAGGGCACAGCCGACTTGGTAGTCGCTCGCATCCGTATCTACTGCATATGGCAAACCAGCCCTAGGCAGGGATAAAACAGGTGGCGATGTCACCGCGTCCACGAGCGACGAGAAAGCCGCGACCTTGCGGTTGTCGAATTCTTCCAGATCGACTGGCTGGCCTTTGCGAAGAAGCTCGTTCAGAGGTGCAGCGATATCCGCAAAGTTCGGAATGAAGCGGCGATACACATTGCACAAGCCGAGAAAAGATCGGAGTTCCGTCTGCGTCCTCGGATGCTTAGCCTCTTTGAGGGATTTCACGCGTACTTCGTCAATCGAAAGCCGTCCCGGACGGATAACATGGCCGAGATACCTGACGGTTTCGGTAAAGAACTCACACTTCTTGAGCTTGAGCGTAATGCCTGCATCGCGTAGGACTCGCATCACATCCCGTACGTGGGTCAAGTGCTCATCCAGGTTGCTGGAGTAGACAATGATGTCATCCAGGTATACCAGGCAAGTCTTCCACTTAAAGCGGGCTAGCAAAATATCCACAGCTCGTTGAAAAGTGGCTGGCGCGTTCGTTAACCCAAAGGGCATCCGATTGAATCGGTACAATCCTTCATGACAAACGAAGGCTGTCTTGTCACGATCCTCAGCCCTCACGGGAACTTGCCAATAGCCCCAATTCGCGTCTAGGGTTGTGAACACTTTCGCGTCGCCCAATGAATCGATGCATTCATCCATTCGTGGGATAGGATACACATCCTTGACCGTAGCCGCGTTTAGCTTGCGGTAATCGATGCAAAATCGCCAAGACCCATCAGCTTTGGGCGCGAGCACCACCGGCGATGCCCAAGGTGACTGAGCCGGCTCGATAACTCCAGCGCGGAGCATCTTCTCAACTTGAGCTTTCTCCTCCTGCCGAGCTGTCGGTCCTGCCCTGTAAGGGTGCTGTGAAATGGGCCGAGTATTCGGTAGCAAATCAATCCGATGTTCGGTAATACCAATCTTACCCAGTGTGCCATCCCACATGGGCGTGAACTCCTCAAGCATGTGCCGCAATTTATCGCGGTGAGTCTCTGGGACATGTTCAAGATCCAGAGACTCCAGTTCCTGTACTGCCTTATCCTTCGTGTCAGCAGCACTCAGGTCCGTATCATTACTGTCCGACGAGGTCGGCATTGCCTCCTTCGACAGGCTGCGGTTATTTGCATCCGACGAAGTCGGCGTAGCATCTTCCGACGAACTGTTCGGTCCAGTCGTTTCGGAATTGTTCCGTTCCGCCTCCCCCTCCTCAGCTTCGAGGATTCCGAGAACCTCGGCAATAGAAACCTGAGTAGGCACTATAGCCGCAGGGTGCGGAAGCAACGAACCAATAACTTGGCTCCTAACCAACCGTTGAGAAAAACGGCTGAAGTTCGCAACCAGCACCTGAAAAGGCTTCTCGGGTTCGACGAAAACAATCCCATTAGCGAGGGCAAGCTGATGCTTCTCCTGTAACGCAGGCAACGGTTGTACCGTTTGTAAGCCACATTGTGGGGAGGTCACAGTAACCCAGACCTGTGATTCAGGCGGGATGGAAATGGGCCGAGCTACTCGGAGCTTTGTAGACTTCCGTTCATCGGCTGTAGGCTTCTGTGCCGCAGGCAAAGGGACTTGCTTCTTCAGAGCCCGGCGCAGGGGACGCCGAACGATCGGTACAGTAGTCCCATCTTCCATTTCGATGGTTCGCTTCCGCGGTCGAATTGCATCGACGAAGCGGTCACAGAAGTCGCAGCCGAGGATAACCGGCGCAGCGAGTTGCTTGCAAACCAAGAAATCGAGCTTCGCCACGTAGCGGCCAAGCCTGACGAGCAGGTCTATTACTCCCACAGTCGAAAGTGGCCGATTGTTCGCATCCGCTATGTCAATCTGCGGCGCCGCACGAACGCGAGACCGCAAGTGCGGCGGAATCATGATTCAACCAAGAAATTTGGCCCAGCTCCTGTATCGAGCACGGACAACTGCCGAACCATGTACTGGTCGGAAACACCCAGGTCGGCGTAAACTTTGTAGTTACGTTTCGCCATGACCAGGACTCTATCCGGGAACCGGCTGTTCTTAGACCGTATCCACGGGCGACGCAAGACACCAAGGTGCTCAGAGTCCACGTCTGTAGTGGCCAGTTTCCTCGAAAGGATTGTGACCGGGGAGCGAGGCTTCTCAGCCTCAGGCGCACTAAACCCCGTCGCTGGGGGCGCCTCTCCATTGCTGGAGGCTCCCTTGCTCAGTTTTTCTGAGCGTCGCCGCCAATCTGCGGAGGTTGCGATTCCGCAGGGGCGGCTACAGTTCCACCATTCGATGGCACCGTTTCCTGGTTTCCAGGCTGAGTCTCCGCCTTCGCACGAAGGTACGATTTGTCGGGAACACGTTCCCGCTCGGCGGGCGTCAACGACTCATACTGAGGCACTATCTTCGCCATATCCCGTATGGGCATTAAGCAATTCGGAGCGATGTGCCCTGGCCTGTAACAGGTATGACAAATAAGGTGACGAAGAAGATCCGCGTTGGGCGGCCGGCGCTCCTGTCGAGGAGGATACGGGTCCCTCCATCCAGGGCGTTGGCTTCGATATCCGCCAGAGTGCGGCACGGGCAATGCCGGGACTTGACGTCCGGCGTACAGAGCGGGGTCTCCGTCCACTGTAGACTGCTCCGTCGTCGACGGCAATTCCGAACTCGGCATTGAACCATCGTCCTGTAACAGGTGCAGGTTATCATAACCCCCTTGAACAGAACCTCGCGAGTGAGGCAGTGAGGAGTCTCGGCCTTCTACATGAAGGAGTCGGCGCGTGCGCGCCTTGATACCAGTGCGTGCTCGAGCTGCATCTCCCTCCGCTTGGGCAAATTGAACGAGTTCCAGATAGGTAATCCGGCGTTTGTTCTCCCGATAATGGGCTACCAACGTCCGAATTGATCGGTCCAGTCCATCAACAAACATCGTACACCGCTCGGCTGCGGAGAACACGTTGCCACATCTGTGGAAAGCCTTATTGAGGCGGGTCGAATAAACGGTTTCCGACTCTTCGGCTCCTTGCTTCGTGTCTCGTAGCGCGAGTATGGCACCTTGTATCGCATTGCCTGTCGCGTAAGAGCGCAGGAGATATTGTACCGCTTCCGGCCAGCACGTAACTCCTCCTTCGGAGGCGCGAGACGACCCACGAACCGAATTGAATTGATCTTCGGCTACACCCGTCAAAAAGTACGGCAGCGCGATGTAGGCCTGTGCCTCACTCATCCGAAGTACATCGGCTTCCGCTACGAAGCGGCTAAGAAAATCCAAGACAAGAATTGGATCTTCCCCAGAGAACTTGTGGGGCTTTAACGTGAGCTCCATTTGTCGGAGATGATTTCGCACTTTGCCAGTCCCACGTGGGGTCCTCTGTGGCGTCGTGTCATCAAGCCGATAATATCGGTAAGATAGTAGCTTCCGATACAGTAAGTTTGTCGGCTTCAACTCCTTCAATCCGAGGTGTCTCCGTCCTTTCGTACGGCCTCGTGCAACGCCAGAAGTGGCTTCAGTAGCCCGCGAACGGGATGCACGATAGCGAGAGCGCTCTTCCGCGCTGTCCGAAGAGTCGGTAGACGATCCCTTTTTGGGGCCCTCCTCATCAGAAGAGGATGAAGAAGACGAGTCAGACTCAACCTTGACCTTCTTCTTTGCCGGACGATCCCGGGAACGGCGCGAGTGCTGAGAACCCTCAGAAACCGGGGCTCCCGGCGCAACAGCATCAGATACGATGATTTGCTCGACCGTCTCCAGACGGGTAGCCAGGCGGTCCAGGCGTGCGGCAGCCTGCTCGTGCAGACCAGCCGACACCTGTCGGTGTTCCATAATCTGGTTGACATCAGACCGTAAAACACGGACGTCGCTCGAAACATCCCGGACACCGGCTTCATCGAGCCGTTGCCGGAGTTTCGTAATGTCCCGGATGAGGCCCACTTGGGAGTTCTGCAGGATGCGAACCTGAGCCTCTAATTCACGGAGGGTATACTCGTCGGACCGCGACGACATAACGTCAACCGCTGCGGCGGCATCAGCCGCAGGTGCGGTTTCAGTTGGCCCACGAGTGGGTGGGGTCCCGTTATCAGAACGGCGGCCCCGGGAAGCCGGTTTCGGGTCGCCATTGCCTGGGACCTCCAGTGCGTCCTTCGGCAACGGAGGCAAACTTGCCGGCAAGCCGGACGAACCGGGCACAGAAGCGGCACGTGGCGCGCCACTCCTGCGACGGGACGACATCGTTCACCGACACAGTCGGCCAATGGGCAACCAAAACAACTTCCGAAAACGGACAATGAGAGAACCGTAAGAACGGATATTCCCAGCTATCTGGGCTCCAAACAAACGAACCAACTCCAACGAACGTTGGCCAATTAAGCCGATTCTAAGTCGGGAGACCAGTTGTGGTGCAAAACCCTCGACGGGAAAACAACAAGCCGCGTCGCGGACGAGCACCTCAGGGTGTTCAGGCCCTGCTCCCTGTGAAGGGCAGTCGAGCGGCAGAACCCTCCGATAGGGCCAACACGAGCCGGGTGTAAATCCGGGTGGCCCCGATCTGGGCGTGCAGTCGGAGGTAGAAGGGGTAGAATCGGCGTAGGTATCCGGATGGTTCCGGCGAGCCACAGCGAGTGGGGGTATCCAGCCCAACGGTATGGACGACAAAAGATCAACAAACGAGCCGCACTGCGGAGCACTGACTCGCGATAAGCGGGAAAACTCCCGAGACAAATAAAACAAACCTACAATGTAGGGCAGAGTAGCGAAAGCCGTAAGACGGAAATGAAACAATAAAATAGATAAGAAAAGTGCCGTGACGACGGATTAGTACTCCTCAGGGACGGAGGTTGGTTGATCAGCCCGGAATTGCGGCGGTATTCCCCAGGATGGGGCTGGTGACCGTGCGCAAGCGGCAAGAAGATCAGAGCCAAAGGCCTCGTTGAGGTTTACTTCCCGTACAGTGGCGGCAAGGTTGCCGCCACTTTATATACGGCACT
>VCMS01000655.1:0-13153 GCA_022539475.1 Gracilaria domingensis | reverse complement strand
TCGAATCTCTTGTGATTGCCACACGCACTAACAAACACACGCTTGTTGCCGGATGCCTCTGTGTCCACATGTCTGTTAAGCGTGCTGATGATTGCCGACCTTGATATTCGCATAGCTTCCGTGGCGAACAAAGACTGCAATAGTCCGTCCATGTCCTCTCATTGTGTGAGGGTAATGCACGCACCCCATCTCGCTCTATCCGAGTGTGCGACTACACCTTCTCCACCTGCGTATAACCTATGCAGTACGGAAAGAATGTCTCGCCCACCAATCAGTATCGCCCTCGAACGAGTACCTCTTGGAACAGAATCCCCGTTTTTCTTGTTCGCTCTCATTCTTAATCAGATGCAACCGCTTAATCCTGTTTGCTCCACAGAAACTATTGCACTTCAATATGATTCTTCATCTCGTCGAAAAAGGTTTTGAAGATCTGGGGTTTGCCGGGGCATCGCTCGGCTGCCGTGTTGTAACTGTCATATCATTTGTGTGGAATTGAACTTCAGTTCTCGTGGCCTTCTGTTTGAATTTGAGTTTCGACCAAGTTCTCGAACCAGTACTTAATGTGAGCAAATTGGAACGTGCTGGCGTTTCTCTCTCTTGCCCAGCAGTGCGTCATTGTTCACATTTATGCTTTCTCTGCCACATAACAGCCGTGGTGTAAATGTCATCCAAGTGCTTATTTGTGGAGAAGAAAGGCTCGTTTTCGTGACCTTTAGTTTAGTCTCCGCATTTTCTAAATCTGTTGAACCTTTCGAAAGCCTGCAACCAAATCTTCTGATATGGTTTCCAAACGTGATATATCAGACGGTGGAACTTCGTGTGATAGAAAGAGTTCAGAACTTTCACTACCTCTTTTCCCGGTTTACAGACAGATCATTCAGATTTGAATGTTTTTTTCGCTTCGTATGGCATTTGCAGGTGCACTGATTGATTTAAGAGATCTCCTAATATACAATTCAGTCCGGTCTTGAGGCATGCCTGCAAAAAGGTGGATCAGAATCGATTTGGTATCAAGAGCTAAGCCCATTGAATTGACCACGTACCAAAGAAGGGCCAATGATGACCCTGCGTAGTTTTCAGTACATCCAGCTGGCGTTCGTTTTTCGTTGAGTCGAAAGGGACCTACCATGACCAATCTTGCTGCCTTTGGAAGATCCCAGTATTCTTTGGTCGCCTATTCCTTACGATCCCATGGCTTTTGACAATCGTGGTACTGGCAGAGACAAAGAAGGCTTTGTCGGTAGTCATCGGACCACGCCTTCCGTATCTGTTTTAAAAATTGCCCAAATCACAAAGTTGAAGTTTATTGAACCCAATGCACTTGAATAACTCTCCAAGGACGAAGCTCCCCAACTCGATTGATTGCGGGCTATCGCAGAGGAGATTCTAAGCGCCATTAGGAATCAGTAAGAACTTTCTTGCAGCACGGCTATTCCCAGTGGCGAAACTATTCCGATTTGGCTTTGCCATCTTTTGTGCCATAGCTTAATCATTTTGTCGTCCACAACAGTTGAACAATACGTCTTGTATCCGGGATTGCTAGTTTGTACCCAAGTCCAAAAATCGCAGGAAAAAAAAATGTCCATTAGTGACTTCATATTGATTAAGATTGCGGATTAGTGGGAATGTTTGACAGTGCGAAGACAAAACTAGAGTTAAACTCCATATTCGCAGCGCTCTATGGTTATCCGAATGGAATACTAGGCTTGACTTTCAGAACTAGCGAGGTTATTTCTAAGAAATCTGGAAGTTGCTAGAATTCTTAGAACTAACTTCCATCTTCTGCTAGTTCACTAGTACTACCGGTTCCCAGCGTCAAAAGAGCCATCGGCGGAAACGCACGGTGGGAAAGTTCCATTTCCCTAGCAGAAATGAATGTTATTGTATGCAGTATTGCCAGGTTCATGACAAGATAGCACCACACTGAAAACAGGTCCAAACCAGAGTCATCGTAGCACATCTCCACCCTACTTATCCACCCCCGAAAAATCCATTTCTCCGACACATCACAAAGAAGCTCTCGGTTCCGATTTGGAGAACAATCTACGCACTCAACAACACAAAATAGATACCCTTGACAAATGCTTCTCGTTGCCCTCAATGTAGACATCCCCCTTGGTTAGTTTTCTGTTGCCTAGTCTCTTCGCCATCCCAACATGGAAATAAACATCCATTACTCAACATCTTTACGCCTCTTCATCTCCCAACTCCTCCCGAAAACTCTCAACTGCACAGATTTCCAGCACCGCCACCCGATCCCAATTGCCATCCAAACGCACTGCCACATGCCACAAACACAAGCTAGTCAAATACTCCGTTACGATACTTTTCCATCTTCGAAACTTTCCCAATTTATCTCTTACCCATGTGTCCCATACCCTCACAATTTTCTCGAAAAACGAATCAAAACTGTCCCCGAAAAATCCTGCACATACACATACACAACAGTAACCAGTTAGCATTTCTTATCAGAAACTCGACACAAGAACATCTCTCTATTACCCGACGCGTTTTTATTACTCGACGACAAGATTATGGAGTATATGGCAGAAGAATGACTTTACCACTGCAAGCCCGAGACGCTTGTCTCTTGTGGGCTTGCTATTTTCCATCGCCAGTATCCTCTTTCCGATCTTTGTCCGAGCCATACTTTTGGCTTGTTTTACTAGCTGCGCATGGGCTTGGTGTTGTTGTTCACAGCTTCACGCGTACGCGACACCGGCACATGTTTGCAGCCAATCTCGCTTTTTCCTTTCTGATTTCACGGTTGCGTTTTAAACAGGTCACGTGTACGGATCACGACGGCACTTTACGTCTCTTACAGCCGGGGGCTCAAAACGGTCTCTTTAATTGTGCCTAGACCGCCTACAGGCTCTCTCGCGCTGACCACCTACTTCTCTTTTTTTTCCACACCTGAGCCTATCGGGCAGGTCAATTCATCTCTTACCATGACCCCAAACTCTTGTTCTCGTCAGACGTTTCAGCGGGTCAGTTAGCATGACCTTCCTCTAGAAAAACTCCAAACCACCCAGCCATCATAAAACGTAACCATTCTCCTTATCCACTTTCACCTCAAAAAATCACGCATTACACATTAGGAAACGAATAAACCACCGCCTTCGCGACCCCATCCCCATTCCACTTCCAATCCCAAAGATCCGCCATGCTATAACTCCATAACCTATCCGCGCTCGATTTTCTCCGCAAAACAGCCCCCGCCGCGCAGTCACATATCCCGTTAGCCAACCTTCCGCTATTTCGAAATACATTTCGTCCAACATGACACTCACTCACTACCATTGGTGTCCCTACCTCACCAATACCCTCGGACAAACACCCATCAAACTGTCCCAAAACGCCCTACGACATACGCATACAACATTATCCAGTGCATCACAATCAAAAGGTCTCCGAACAAAAAGCCATTTTCTCTAAACTTTATCCCGTATGGCCCCCCCCGGCCCAACCGATTGACGCTATACATCTGCTTCTCAAATCCTCTCCGTGCGTTCTTGCGCAAAATCATTAATCGTAACGTTTTTTTTTAGACTTCTGCAAACACCATCAGCAGGTCCAAAAGGTCCTCACTTACACTTGAACCCCATTCGAATAAACCCATCACCATAACATAAAAACTCTGAAACTACTCCCGGTTCCAATCAAAGATTCCGCACGCTGCCAGCTTCATAAGCCTGTCGCGCTCATTCTCTGGCACCACAGCCGCGCGACCGCGGCAAAAACACCTGGTCAGTCAGTCGCGAATATTCGCCATATCAAACATTACGCCTCGACTTACCTGTTTTCGCACGTTTCACATCCAGCGACAGGACTCTGAGAGGGCAACGCCACTGAAGCTTACAGAAGAAGGAACTTCAATCGCCCAGCCACACCTGTACGTCAACATCAGTCCCGGCCTGGGCGTATGGCGCCGTGCCTCGGTATAATTTTTTGAAAGTATTTCGAAATCCTCCTCCCTTCTAAACATGCAGGAAAGCGTACGTTTAACAATCACGTTGCACGGTGGAAGTTGTGGCGTATAAACACACTTTATACTCTCCCCTGACAAAGGTGCTCCAAGATTCAACTTTGCTGCGCCGCACCCATTCACCACCGACCTCCCTTCTGCAAGCAACTTCCCTCCACTACTTTCATACCCTCTCACCCAGCGATGCACAACTGTTGTTTCGCCCGCTGCTGTATTCATACACAGCTCCCCCTGCCTTCCTCTCGCCCAACATCGAGGAGCGAATGCACGACACCCAGGACTGACCCAAAACCCGTTTCTTCACCAACACCTCATCGAGGATTCCCACTTCCCTCCTTTACTCAATCCCATACTCCAACTCTAATATCAACTCTTATACCCCATTCTTCCCCCCCTGTAACCGCCCAGGTCGGATAACGTGAGCACTCGCAGACACGACCTTATCTCCTGGAACAGCTTGCTCTCTCCTCTACGCTCATCCGACCGCAGCACAGATACTCAGGCCCCGCACTTCACCAACTCGCCTCCAGTCCCCTTCCAAGAGCTCAGTAAACGCCTATATCTTCCCCCTCTCCACCCTCCAGTCGATCCATAACCTCCGTCACCTACATATCCTCCAATCGCCACAAAACTCGCGAAAGCGCTCTGCTGACGAGCTCATCAAAACATTCTTCTTCTTCCCTACTTCCAACCCTCATCACTTCCGCTGCCGAATGTCTGAAACTGCACTCCCAAATCTTCGAAGAAAACAGTCAGCTCCATTGGGTTCACCTCAACATCATCCATGACAAAACCATAGCTTCTCCGCCACTGTTCCTTTATTTCTCATTCCCACCCTTCTACCTCAGGGACCCCGTTTCAGGTTCCTCCTACCAACAACCTTCGTTCTTCGCATCCACAGCAACTCCTTCTTTTATCCAGTCAAACAAAGCTTTCCAAGAACAGGAACTACCGCAATCGCACACCTATGGCCATTCAGAACTCGGCCGCCATGTCGTTCTAGGCATATCATGCATTCTGCCGGACCCCGACGTCATTCTGCACGATCCCAGCTATCACCGGCACAGACCTCGTTCGTCGGCCTGCGCTTATGGTGCGCTCAACTCAATATTGCAGGACAGTCTTCCACCTTCTTTGAAAAGTTCTTCTGTACGTCGTATTCCTCGTTCACATCACCACTCCCTCATTTCAATGACTCCCTTCACGCAGAGCGTGCATCACGCAGAACTACATCACTCGTCTTATATTCACATCCTTCACCGTGCCGAATTCGTCCCTCCAACTGACCACAGATTCCATGGAGTAAGCCCCTCAACCCCCCACTGACCCGCTTAGTCGCGCATGTCAGGCTCGTCACAGGAGTCTCCTAAGAAACCCATCCTCAAACCTCTGTATCATATCCGGTTTATGGAAGGGTTTCCCTTCCGCGACCGCCAAAGTACCCATACCATGTCAGTCATCCTCAACTACAGCGCTGACATACCCCGAAGCCACAGCGGACATTCTCGCATTACTTCATGGCTATCTCAAAGCCAACGGCAAACCCTGCCACCGAGTGTCTCCTCCCTCGTTCAAAAAACTCAACCGTGTCTACCCTAACCTACTCTTCACAGAGCGAACCCTCCTCACACCCACTTTGCAAACCAGGAAAAAGACAATGTAATGACCTTAACTTCTCGAGCAAGATTCTGTTCTGCCTCTCCGCATAGATCACGGGTTCGTAACCTCCAAGAGGAAAGAAGCTTTGCAGAAACTTTCTCCACATCCCACCTCTCTCTTCTCCAACATAGTCCTTTCTGGAATCTTACCCCTCTTCTCACATCTCTTCCACTGCTTCCACCCTTACTTCAAATCTTTCTCCTTGGAGCCCTTCACCAACTGTTCACCTTGGCATCTCTATACCATCAAAGCTCGCCACATCGAACGCCTGAGTCCGATTCTCTTCACAACTTTCCGTGGCGCTCAATGGCGAATCCTCCAGCGTCGTTTCGGTCCACAGTAACATCTCTATTCTGACTCACGCCAACTCCATCTTAGCTGATTTTCTTCCGTATTCCGGCTTCCAGGGCTTCATATTGACTTTTCTCGACATCTGAAAAGGGTAAGTCTCTCCAAACCGGCTTCTTCCACACTGACGTAATCTTTATGGCTAAGAGATACGCCAAAGGACTATCGCGGCCCTCGGAGCTGGTCTTCCCCTTATCGGTGCATTCTTCGACCGTTGCGCGGTGAAGTATCTTATATCTCCATTTCTTCACCTCTTACGTCGATCTCGTCAATAACGTTCGTACACTCACCACACTGCCACAGGAATGACTGTTTTATGATCGCTTTCTCTTTCTCATCAAGAACTTCAAGACTCAAACTGTCTCAGTTTTGGTCCATACCAGGCCTCCAACTTTTGTACTCCAAATTTCATACTCCCTGGGATCACATCTTGCAGACATCCGTCGATACGGAGGCCTCCATTTGCGGTGATGCATGGTGTGTACGAGCACGCGATCTCCTCTGTTCAGAACCACTACCGCCCTATCCTCTCCTAGAAATCTATACGTGTGGTGTTTTAATTAAACCAGTGGACTCAATCCAAGAGTCGCAGGATTTCTTAATAATCATCTCCTATATATATCTTATCTTTCTCCAATATATAACAAATACAACACATACAAGCCAGCGTTTGTCGCAGCTCGGTGTTCCTTCCATGGTTTCGTATATATTTATAGTTCATTCTCCTCTTCGACCATTTCATCAACGGCCGACAAGTTACTGATTCTCCTTTCTGCTCCGGTATATGCCGTTTATGATCGTTTGTCTTAGTTGCTCTCACAGATTTGTTCTTCTCTCTCTCCTATCTATTATTTGCAGTTCCTATCAACCCAAATCTCTCGCGACGCCCCTCCTCTTCTCTTCCGTACTCTTAGCTCATAGAACACTCTGTCAACCGTTGGAAACAACCCCCCATGACATCTTTATATAAATTCAGCCGCGTTAAACTCCGCCTGTACATTGTTTCTGGATTCTGCCCCCTCTTTTGTTTGATTTGTACTTTCCTCGTATTCTCTGTCTCTCTCTCTACTTTCTTATTTTCTTGCTTTTTATACCAGAGCCCGGATCTCTTTGTGTGGAACGTATTTTTCCAAACCACTTCTCTTTCGGGCGCCTTCAAGTCTCTCTCTCTCTAATTCTCTACCTCTCTATACTACTTCCTCCGGTCTGGTCGCTTCCCGACCCGCAATGGGTATCAAAGTCTTTGCCCTGGTCGCTTTAGCCAGAGTGTAACCAAAGCTAATTCCGATTCCTGAACTTTGCCTTTGTTCGCTTCTTCGAGGTAACGGAGCTTGGAGATAACCGATATGGATCGATCCTTGAACTGCATTTCCACCTCCCGGCTGGCGCCACGGGCATGACGAGGAAGATCACCGACAATTGCAAAACCTCCAATTTCTCTAAAAACGGTCAACACAACTGCATCCATGTATCCCCTGGTTTCGGTCTCGTCCATTCTCTTCGATCAAAGGCTCGTACACATCCTCCGACCAAACTATCCCGCACGCCCCTTTTTCCCTCCACTTGCACTAGACAGCTTCCAACCGATTCTACATGATAACAGATTCTATCGCAATCCCCGAGCTCGGTTTACTACTACCATCCAACACCAAAGATTTCGTTAACGTAAAACCATAATGCATTAGAGTATGTTCTATGCCAATTCTTCCTCACTGTAATCCTTCTTTGCACCAGAACCCTTTCCGTCCACACCCTCTCTTGCTCAGTTGATTTCGTAGAACATACCGGTGTCCCGACTGCAGCATCCACAAGCAACTCCAGTACAGCTCCGAGCTTCTCAGAGATCTCTCCATAAACATATCTTCTCGGACAGCAAGGGGACATTTTCCCTTTTCGACGGAAATCCAGATTAAAACACCAGTGCCCACCGCCGTCACTCATTTCCATGCGGCGCTATCTTCAAGCATTCGATGGGCGCGATTGTGGCTGAACTCTGTTTGGTATTGTGAACTCTGCTGCATGCGACCCTCACGCTTCAGGCGTATAATCTCAAGTGCCAGTGTGGTACGATATTTCCCGAACAAGTTGGAGAACAACACTTGTTCTTCACCACCTCTTCCCTCGTTCAGTCTGTCGCGCGCAACAACCGGCACGCTATCCAGGCATCACCAGACGCTGCCAGATGCCATACATTGTATCCATCCACTGGACTCCCTCTCTTCGCGTATTCCTCGAACTTGTTTGTCAAGACGTCCGAGCCAGCTCATGAACTCACGCAGCACCTCCAAGCTCAGGCTGTTCCTTGAAAAAGCAAGTCACATGGCTTCATCTTCGGTTGCATGATATGGGTTAAAGCACCGAAAACACTATATCTTCTACCTTCTGAGTTCTTCCACGACGACAGTATCGTCACATCCATTGCATCTTCGGGTAGAGTTTTTCACGTACCTCTCTGGTTTGTATTTTCATACTTGCTTCTGCTCCTTTCATATTTTTTATTCGGGGTCCTTACCAAGCATGTCGTAACCTAGTCCCATCAATAACTTCCTTTCGCATTGGGCGTTTTCGAACACCTATCTGCATCACTTAAAGCCCTGTTTTCAACCTTCCTGCGCAAACAAAATGTCGTCGCGTCTAACTGTTTCACACAGTCATCTTCCATTTTCATTTCTCGACTAGATTGCCCGACGTGGCTTCATTACCTCCGTCTCCACAATTCTGCATCAAAAAACTGGTCGCCTCCACCACGTACGCGATGGCCGTGTACGCCCTCATCTCATTGTGCAAGCATCCATTGGGCACCGTGGCACTATCTCCTTCCCTATCAAGCAACCAGAACACACTCGTCGTCTTTCTCAGATCCAACTGTCTCACTTCGGTTGCCCCAGTTCCTCTGCGTATACTCATCTCGAAGCTAGCTTCTCTTGTCCTCGGTTTTGCGTATTTTGACAGTAGGTGGAGTAATAGACGGTTCTTCGCAACACCAACAAACTCCGTCGTTCACGTCAAATGTCTCGTACCGCTTCCTGCTCTTGTTACTGTCACGTTCGTCTCCTTTTCCCAACACGTCTGAGAGCCGTCTCTCAAAGAGTGTATGTGGCAGAACCTCGTGTTCTCTGACCTTAACCTGCCAGATTGCTCTAGGTTCTTCTGAGGCAATCGTACCGCTCATTTTCAGACTCTTGTTTGTCCTCTATTCGTACGATACAGATCTCCCTTCAGTTTCCCGATCTTTTCCAAAAGCTCGTATCGCGAGTAAGGGATTCATCTTCATTCTCTTTTCCTATGCTGAGCCTCAGGCAGTTATTATATAGCCCTATATCAAAATTTACTACCTACCGACATAACATCTACTTCGCAACTCTCAAGCGGGCGTTGAGGTGATGACTATGTTTCTCGGATCCCTCCACCCGTCCTTATTCGTCATTTCTATGTCCCGTTCTTGCGAGGCTGGCTAGTTTATATCTCCTCGATCAATCGGGACTTGGTGTGTTTCTGTCGGTTGTAAGAACATACTCCGTCTTTCGTTATCTCGTCTTCCTTGTGGTGTCTGGACGTGTCTGATACACATGGGCGACGGAATCATGCCGTGCCTTCGATGGGAGCCATATGCGTGCATTTCCGCGTCCACGTTGTCGTTCGCCTCCAACGTTATCCTTGTTACCCTTCGACGTCAGCTTGGGGATAATCTACTAGCCTCCGTGGACTCCGCGCTCCTTTTTTTCCACTGCCTTTCTTGGCACCCGAGAAGACTAACCCCTCATTCAGTTTCTCGCTTCCTCTTCACTTAATTCCGAATCATGATTCACTCCGAATCATAAAAGCGGTTCGTTCTGTTACACCGGCCAGCGCTTCTGGGTATCTCCCTCATCCCCAGGCTTCGGCTCCTAGGTTCGGCTCTCACGCGATGGCGCAATCCACTCCGTTGGCCGATGCGCGTCTGTCGGATTGTTCATCCGCTTTTGTGGGTTTTTGGAGGCGGGGGGGCGGCGATGCTGCGAGGCGGCTCGTGTCGAAGAACAGAGGTCATCATACGAGGACGCTTCTGTTCTGCGCACGTGCTGCTGTGGGCCTCCGTTACATGGTCTGGGAGCGGTACAGCCGTGCTGTGCTAGGGCTGGTATTCCGTTTCATCGCCTTTGATATCTACATGTCCATCATCACTGACCCTTGGCTCTTCCATTGCAGCCATGCTACGCCCGCGTGTAACAGGCCCACCGCATTGCCACTATTCCTTGGCAGCTTGAACGCGTTTCACTTACTGTGCCGTCCGTATGCATGTGGAAGCTTCCTGACCTCCTTCTCGGTTCTTACTTTCCGATACTGAGATGAAGATTTTGCGTTGTGCGAAAGTCCAGCACAGGGTGCTCCGGCTCGGCTAGCCTCTCCATTATTTAGCACTACTTCGTGAGACGACCGCGCTCCTACGTTTGCCACCCCAGTATCCCAGACGCTCCGGCGGTACCGATGCCCTTTTCGCGGTTACCACCTGCATTGCTCCGGCACGTGTGAGGGGCCATCCGAGAATCCTTCGGCCTTCTGTGCGCCTGGTCAGCCGCGCAGATACCAAGCACGCACGAAACGGTACGTATTACGGACAGATGTAGGAAACTGTGAACCGATACTGAAGCGTATCTATGATTGAGAGTGATATGTGAGGGTCACGTCACTCCGGTCATGTGCATGACTTGGATATGTTGAAGGGGAGCGGGAATTTAACCTCGTACTGCATATATCGAGAAAAGCATTTCGCCCAGCATTTGGTGGCGGAGGTCGGCATTCAATTTTTGGAACCTTTCCCGGGTCCATATTCCGGACTTGCGTTCGATTTTCCCCGGATGTTGCGCTAACTGCCATATACAAGTACGGCACTTCAAACCATCTTTCATACCACTATATGCATCAAATTATGATATACATATTACAGCTTTGGGAGCTGCCTACATATGGAGTTAGTGATTTCTGCAATTCATTAGCAAGAACGTTGTTCAATTACAATCTTTACTTCAACAAAATGCTCTTTTTCTCCTACATTAAGACCCCATACGAAAGTTCAAGGACATTTGCTGAAGAACCTAGGTTAACCTTTCCAATGGATATGTGGGTCCATAGTCAACGTAAATTTCGTCGTTGCTCCTTAATGTCCCTTAGAGGGCGCTGCGACTACGAGGGAGTGCTAGCGTTCTGCCGAAAGCCCCAAAGCTGTAGCCTGGGGACGTTACTGCTGGGTGGTGGCGAGATTGAATACATTATGGTTTGCGTTGCCATGTTGACTAGAATGCCAGTTTGCTTGCGAAATTGTCGCTGGTCCTGCATGCAGCCTTCACGATTATGACGCGTCAATATGTATTAGCCCGCGTTACACAGGGGAAAGGAAGCAGGAACCTATCCAGATCATGGACCAGCGTCATGACTTCAGTATCCATTAATGCGGGGCGAGGTGTGTACATTTGCCACTTCACCCTCACTTGCAGCTTGCGGAATACCTTCCTGGAACCGAGATGCAGTGCGCCGCCCGCACTTCCGTCTCCATAGCGGGTCAGAATGGTGGGTATTTGCGCCATCGGCTTAGAGATCATGATACACACCAAAGTCCCATAAAAGTAATTCCCAAAGTGAACCTCACCCTCTGCGGAACTAAGACCTCTCTCACTCAGGCGTGTCCTACGCGCCCGAGGGGACCGCACACTACTACTTCGTAACATTACATCCATTTCCACATTGCTGCACCGATGTTTGGATACAATTCGATCTTCTGTCACATAGAAGGCCTACGCGATGTCGCCCCTCCGACAGAGAGCTAAAGCTGTGACTGCTCCGAACTCAGTCATACTCTCCGCTGTGCGTAAGCCAAGATGACACGTACACGTCTCGACCTCACTCAGGCTGTGCCAAACACGCCGGATTTCTCTCTCCTTACCCGATTGAGTCGAACTAGACCAGGTTCCTTCTCACGCAATTAGCGCTGGATAGCGTACGAACGAGTGCCATAGCCTGTGGGTAAATGGGAAAAGATTGTACGATGGGGAATCCCTTGGGTGCATTCCCATATCAGTCAGAAGTCTTTCGTTTCCGTTCAGGAACTTCTGGCATCCACCACATAAGACGTCGTTGAACTGACTCGATTCGTACACCCGGTTCTTTCGATCTTCACATCAGTTGCGCCGCACCACGCCTCGTTCTTGCGTATGTCGCCACCGAGATAGCATTGTGACTTGCATGAGAAGAAGACACGGCTCATCTTGCTCACATCCCAATGAAACGCCGGGCCCCTCAATTACTCCATACATGCCAGCGCGCCAGAGAACGTCCCGGATAGTAAGAGATCAACCACAACATCCCCGGGCATTCGAGGGGACACAAAAAAAAAAAAACCACCTTTTGTTATTTTCAGGGCCTTACACAACATTTTTCCAAGGCTCCCGGATCAGTACGATTGCCTCGACTTTTCTTCCGGACCGAGCCTTCCGCGGGTTCGAATTCTTCTACCACTCTTCCTCCTCCATCGGAGGATCTCCCCCAGGCGTAAGATTGAAACCTGCGTCAATGATAGCAGATTAGTGCCCAGATATAGCGGACAGCTAAACGTAGTTAAAGTGGCTGATAGATTCGACATACCTTCTGTTTCCCGCGTGACGGGTTTGCCATTGCCTCAAGGCACCATTGTCACGGCTACTCCGTCCCCCAAACAGCGGACCAGTAGTATTACGCCGCAGCGGATTCTTGCAAGGGTGTTCGATACGAGAACGAGATGAATTCATCGGCGAGTCGCAACTCCTAAGAATGACCTCGCGCGATTTTCCTTTCCGCTTGCGATTCCTCGGAACCTGTGCTCTCGCCAAAAATCTCTACCCAGTCTCCCAAACTGGTCGATTACTGCCAGTAAAACCACAGAACAAACTGTCCTCCCTCAACACTCGCAAGCTGGACTGCCACTGATGTACCGCAGTATTGATCCACTATCAATCGTTCAGCCCAATTCTCGTCGTACTCGCCTGTCGCGGATGCCATTAATTGGTGGGAGTCTGTGAGCACGAAATGAACGTTGCCTTCCAGAAGCACTGTAGTCCGATGGCGTGAACGATAAGTACCATGGCCCTCCACCAGTTGCGTCCATTTCCACCACATATTGCATTGAGATATTGCTTCTCCATGCTTCTC
>VCMS01000654.1:0-13168 GCA_022539475.1 Gracilaria domingensis | reverse complement strand
GAAAGCCGTCCCGACGGATAACATGGACCGAGATACCTGACGGTTCTTTCGGTTTAAAAGAACTCACACCTTCTTGAGCTTGGGGCGTTAATGCTGCATCTGCGGTTTAGTACCGCATCACAGTCCCGCTACGCGTGGGGTCTCAAGTGCCATTCAGGCAGGTTGCTGGAGTAGACAATCGGATGTCATCCAGGCGTGTATACCAGGCAAGGTCTTTCCAACTTTAAAGCGGTAAGGCCTAGCCAAAAACATATCCACAGCTCGTGAAAAGTGGTGGTGCGCGTTCGCTTACCCAAAGTAGCCATCGATTGAATCCGGTCACAATCCTTCATGACAAGACGACAGGCGGATATGTTTGTCACGATCCCCCGGCCCTCACGGGAGCTTGCATAGCCCCCAATTCGCGTCTAGGAGTTGTGAACACCTGCGGGCGCTCGTCCACATGCAATCGATGCATTCATCATTTCGCTGGAATAGGGATACACATCCTTGACCGTGAGCCCGCGCTTTAGCTTGCGGAGGTAATCGAAGTGCGAAAATCGCCCAAGACCAGTCAGCTTTGGGGGGCTCGCGCAGCAAGCCACGCGGCGATGTAGCTCGGCCAAGGTGACTGAGCCCGGCTGCGAGTAACTCCAGCGCGGGCAGCCATCTTCTCAAACTTTGAGCTTTCTCCTCTGCCGAGCTGTCGGTCCTGCCTGTAATGGCAGGCTGTTGCTGTGAAAGGCCGTAAGTATTCGGTTAGCAAATCAATCCCGATGTTCGGGTAATACCAATCCTTGCCCAGGTTTGCCACCCACATGGGCGTGAACCTCCTCAAGCATGTGCCCGCAAATTGATCCGCGGTAGTCTCTGCGACAGTTCAAGATCCAAGACTCCCAGTTCCCGTACTGCCCCCTTATCGCTTCGTGCGAGCAGCACTCAGGTCCGGTATCATTACTGTCCGCACATCAGTGCAGTGTGGCCTTCCTTCGACAGGCTGCGGTTATTATGCATTCCGGCACGAAGTCGCGCGTAGCACCTCTTACCCGACGAGAACAGCTCTTTCGCGTCCAGTCGTTTCGGAATTTGTTCCGTTCCGCTTCCCCCTCCGTGCAGCTTCGAGGTCCGAGAACCCTCGGCAATAGAAACCTGAGTCTTAGGCCGAGGACTGAGTATAGCCCGCCCAGGGCGGAAGCATCGACGAACAATCCACAACCTTACAGGTTGGGGACGGGCTAATCCCTCGCCTAACAACTCGTTGAGAAAAAACGGCTTCACAAGACTCTCACTGACAGTTCGCCACACCAGCACCTGAAAAGCTTCTAGCGGGTTCGTACGAAAGACCAATCCCCCCATTTAGCGAGGGCAAGCTGATGCCTTCCCCTTCGGTGCTAAACGCAATCGGGCAACGTTTATTGGTTTGTACCGTTTGTAAGCACATTTGGGGGAGGTCACAGATAAACCCAGACCAGCTGATTCAGGCGGGATGGAAATGGGTCTGAGCTACTCGGAGTTTGTAGACTGTCCGTCATCGTACGGAGCTCTTTAGTATAGTGTACTTATTACGCCTGCTGATCTGTTTGCTCGGCAGAGCGGCAGGAGACGCTTTCTCAGAGCCGGCGCATGGGAGCGGAGCCCGAACAGATCGGTATCGTAGTCCCATCTTCCATTTCATTGCGTTCGCTTCCGCGGCGAATTGACATCGAGCGAAGCGTCACAGATGCAGTGTTCGCCAGCCGAGCGATACACCGACGCGGACCAGCGAGTTGCTTGAAACAAGAAGTCAGCGTTTCGTCCACGAATAGCACGGCTCCAAGCCTGACGAGCAGGATTCTATTACAAAGAAGATAAAAAAAACATGCCAACCAGTCGAAGTGGCCGGATTGTTCGCATCCGCTATGTCAAATCTGCGGCGCCCGCACCGAACGCCGACAAATCGCGCAAGGCGGCGGAATCATTGAGTTCAACCGAAGAAATTTTTGGCCCAGCTCCTGGTTATCGAGCACGGACAAACTGCCGAACCATGTAACTGGTCGAAACACCCATATGCCCGGTTCGTCGCTGATCGCTGATCACGGCACCCCTCAGAGATACCAAGGCCAGTCGGGCCTTCCAACTGGCGGAAAATTTGTCGGGGTAGAGATCAGGTCCGGCGTTAAACTTTGTAGTCGTTTTCGCCCGATGAACCAGGACCTCTATCCGGGAACCGGCGTGTCTTAGACCGTATCCAACGGGCGACGCAAGACACCAAGGTGGCTCAGAGTCCACGTCTGTAGTGGCCAGTTTCCTCGAAAGGATTGTGACCGGGGAGCGAGGCCTTCTCAGCCTCAGGCGCACTAAACCCCGTCGCTGGGGCGCCTCTCCATTGCTGGAGGCTCCCTTGCTCAGTTTTTCTGAGCGTCGCCGCCAATCTGCGGAGGTTGCGATTCCGCAGGGGCGGCTACAGTTCCACCATTCGATGGCACCGTTTCCTGTTTCCAGCTGAGTTCCGCCTTCGCACGAAGGTACGATTTGTCGGGAACACGTTCCCGCTCGGCGGGCGTCAACGACTCATACTGAGCACTATCTTCGCCATATCCCGTATGGGCATTAAGCAATTCGGAGCGATGTGCCTGGCCTGTAACAGGTATGACAAATAAGGTGACGAAGAAGATCCGCGTTGGGCGGCCGGCGCTCCTGTCGAGGAGGATACGGGTCCCTCCATCCAGGGCGTTGGCTTCGATATCCGCCAGAGTGCGGCACGGGCAATGCCGGGACTTGACGTCCGGCGTACAGAGCGGGGTCTCCGTCCACTGTAGACTGCTCCGTCGTCGACGGCAATTCCGAACTCGCATTGAACCATCGTCCTGTAACAGGTGAGTTATCATAACCCCCTTGAACAGAACCTCGCGAGTGAGCAGTGAGGAGTCTCGGCCTTCTACATGAAGGAGTCGGCGCGTGCGCGCCTTGATACCAGTGCGTGCTCGAGCTGCATCTCCCTCCGCTTGGGCAAATTGAACGAGTTCCAGATAGGTAATCCGGCGTTTGTTCTCCCGATAATGGGCTACCAACGTCCGAATTGATCGGTCCAGTCCATCAACAAACATCGTACACCGCTCGCTGCGGAGAACACGTTGCCACATCTGTGGAAAGCCTTATTGAGGCGGGTCGAATAAACGGTTTCCGACTCTTCGGCTCCTTGCTTCGTGTCTCGTAGCGCGAGTATGGCACCTTGTATCGCATTGCCTGTCGCGTAAGACGCAGGAGATATTGTACCGCTTCCGGCCAGCACGTAACTCCTCCTTCGGAGGCGCGAGACGACCCACGAACCGAATTGAATTGATCTTCGGCTACACCCGTCAAAAAGTACGGCAGCGCGATGTAGGCCTGTGCCTCACTCATCCGAAGTACATCGGCTTCCGCTACGAAGCGGCTAAGAAAATCCAAGACAAGAATTGGATCTTCCCCAGAGAACTTGTGGGGCTTTAACGTGAGCTCCATTTGTCGGAGATGATTTCGCACTTTGCCAGTCCCACGTGGGGTCCTCTGTGGCGTCGTGTCATCAAGCCGATAATATCGGTAAGATAGTAGCTTCCGATACAGTAAGTTTGTCGGCTTCAACTCCTTCAATCCGAGGTGTCTCCGTCCTTTCGTACGGCCTCGTGCAACGCCAGAAGTGGCTTCAGTAGCCCGCGAACGGGATGCACGATAGCGAGAGCGCTCTTCCGCGCTGTCCGAAGAGTCGGTAGACGATCCCTTTTTGGGGCCCTCCTCATCAGAAGAGGATGAAGAAGACGAGTCAGACTCAACCTTGACCTTCTTCTTTGCCGGACGATCCCGGGAACGGCGCGAGTGCTGAGAACCCTCAGAAACCGGGGCTCCCGGCGCAACAGCATCAGATACGATGATTTGCTCGACCGTCTCCAGACGGGTAGCCAGGCGGTCCAGGCGTGCGGCAGCCTGCTCGTGCAGACCAGCCGACACCTGTCGGTGTTCCATAATCTGGTTGACATCAGACCGTAAAACACGGACGTCGCTCGAAACATCCCGGACACCGGCTTCATCGAGCCGTTGCCGGAGTTTCGTAATGTCCCGGATGAGGCCCACTTGGGAGTTCTGCAGGATGCGAACCTGAGCCTCTAATTCACGGAGGGTATACTCGTCGGACCGCGACGACATAACGTCAACCGCTGCGGCGGCATCAGCCGCAGGTGCGGTTTCAGTTGGCCCACGAGTGGGTGGGTCCCGTTATCAGAACGGCGGCCCCGGGAAGCCGGTTTCGGGTCGCCATTGCCTGGGACCTCCAGTGCGTCCTTCGGCAACGGAGGCAAACTTGCCGGCAAGCCGGACGAACCGGGCACAGAAGCGGCACGTGGCGCGCCACTCCTGCGACGGGACACATCGTTCACCGACACAGCGGCCAATGGGCAACCAAAACAACTTCCGAAAACGGACAATGAGAGAACCGTAAGAACGGATATTCCCACTATCTGGGCTCCAAACAAACGAACCAACTCCAACGAACGTTGGCCAATTAAGCCGATTCTAAGTCGGGAGACCAGTTTGTGGTGCAAAACCCTCGACGGGAAAACAACAAGCCGCGTCGCGGACGAGCACCTCAGGGTGTTCAGGCCCTGCTCCCTGTGAAGGGCAGTCGAGCGGCAGAACCCTCCGATAGGGCCAACACGAGCCGGGTGTAAATCCGGGTGGCCCCGATCTGGCGTGCAGTCGGAGGTAGAAGGGTAGAATCGGCGTAGGTATCCGGATGGTTCCGGCGAGCCACAGCGAGTGGGGGTATCCAGCCCAACGGTATGGGACGACAAAAGATCAACAAACGAGCCGCACTGCGGAGCACTGACTCGCGATAAGCGGGAAAACTCCCGAGACAAATAAAACAAACCTACAATGTAGGGCAGAGTAGCGAAAGCCGTAAGACGGAAATGACAACAATAAAATAGATAAGAAAAGTGCCGTGACGACGGATTAGTACTCCTCAGGGACGGAGGTTGGTTGATCAGCCCGGAATTGCGGCGGTATTCCCCAGGATGGGGCTGGTGACCGTGCGCAAGCGGCAAGAAGATCAGAGCCAAAGGCCTCGTTGAGGTTTACTTCCCGTACAGTGGCGGCAAGTGCCGCCACTTATATACGGCACTTGAAAATATCAATTAAAATATCTAACTATCCGGCGCTGCCGGCCAATACACTACAGGTGTGCCCCGTGGCATGCTTGCCACGGGGCCCGCGCGATCGGGCCAACTTGGCACACGTGTGCAGAAATACTACCCTTCCTAGGCATACCCCAAAATAGGGGCACTACCCCAGTAGCCTCTCATAACCTGAGGTGTCGAAGCCGATGACGGATCAACAAACTATGAAAAGCACCTCGGTGCATCCCCACAAAAGGGCGTTTTGCTCTACAATTCGAAGGCTTAAAGCCGAACTACGACGACAGTGTGGGGCAATCCCACGAGTGGGCAAACAAGAGCCGCGTCGCGGAAAGCGCACCAACAGAATTTTTCAGACCTACTTTCTAAAGAAGTAGGGTCGGTGGTAGAACCCTCCGGTAAAGCTGACACAAAACGGGTGTGCATCCGGGCAGCCTTTTTCTCGGTGTGCAGTTAAAGGTTGGGGTTGGTTGAATTTGTCAAAATTCCGGACAGTTTCAGCAAGTCAAAGCGATTAGAGACACCCAAGCCAACGATGTTGGGCAAAACGGGAAACCAACGAGCCCCAAAACGGTGTAATGACTCGTGAGATCAAGCAATATTTCCAGACAATGTGGGTCAAACGCGTATAACAAGGCACAGCAATAGTAGCCGTATGACGGAAGTAACAACAACAACAGAACAGAAAAGATGCCGTAACAACGGTCTAAAAATCTTTCGTCGTAGACATCGGATGACTAGCTCGGAGTTTTGGCAGTTTGCCCGGTCAGGGATCAAAACCGTTCACAAGCGGCAATAAAGTCAGAGCCAGAAGCCTTCTTGAGTTTTACTTCCCGTACAATGGCGGCAAGTGCCGCCACCTATATAGAGCACTTAAAACTCTAAACTAGAAATACGTAACTATCCGGCGCTGCCGATCAACATTCCACACGTGTGAAACCGTAGCAGGCTTGCCACGGCGCACTCGGTATCGGGCCAGCATAGCACAAGTGTGCAGAAACACTACCCGTTCTAGGCATACCCCAAAATAGGGCCATCACTACAGTAACCTCTCATAACATGAGGTGTCGAAGCCGGTAACGGACCAACAAACTATGAAAACCACCTTGGTGCATCCCCACAAAGGGCGTTATTCCCTACAGGGAGAAGAATCGTGCTGTTGCGCAAAGGAGCAATATGAGACACAAGGTATTGAATGAAACGTTATAAAGCATAACGTAAAGGCAGTGCGTGCCAAAGTGATCTACAGTTTTCATGCTACAGCGAAGCCAGCCACTTTTCACACAACTGCAGAAGAAACGTCCTTTGTATTAGCAAAATCAAAAACATATGCCCACTATAGACGCCTTGGGGAATTTTTCCTGGATACAGACAAATGATTCCCATAACATCGCGAAATTCTAAACTGACAAAGAACTAGGCAACCTTCACCTTGAAGACATTCTGGATTGTGCTATACACCAACGCTTGAATATATGCCAACTATTTCTTTAGCTGGAGAATCAAAGTGAAAATTAATTCTAGCTGTCTCTTGCTCTTTTCCCGAGATATTTCACGATCCTTCTTATCCTCTTTCCATTGCTCTCGTCGCAAATCCAGCTCCCTCTCATGAACTGCAAGCCTTCTCTCTTCAAGCAGCCTTTTCTCCTCCCACATTTTTGTGGTGCAAAACCCTCGACGGGAAAACAACAAGCCGCGTCGCGGACGAGCACCTCAGGGTGTTCAGGCCCTGCTCCCTGTGAAGGGCAGTCGAGCGGCAGAACCCTCCGATAGGGCCAACACGAGCCGGGTGTAAATCCGGGTGGCCCCGATCTGGGCGTGCAGTCGGAGGTAGAAGGGGTAGAATCGGCGTAGGTATCCGGATGGTTCCGGCGAGCCACAGCGAGTGGGGGTATCCAGCCCAACGGTATGGGACGACAAAAGATCAACAAACGAGCCGCACTGCGGAGCACTGACTCGCGATAAGCGGGAAAACTCCCGAGACAAATAAAACAAACCTACAATGTAGGGCAGAGTAGCGAAAGCCGTAAGACGGAAATGAAAACAATAAAATAGATAAGAAAAGTGCCGTGACGACGGATTAGTACTCCTCAGGGACGGAGGTTGGTTGATCAGCCCGGAATTGCGGCGGTATTCCCCAGGATGGGGCTGGTGACCGTGCGCAAGCGGCAAGAAGATCAGAGCCAAAGGCCTCGTTGAGGTTTACTGAGTGAAGCTGGCGCGCAGTCGGCACACCTAAGTACTGTGGAGGCCGAGGCGTGCCAGTGTAAATTCCTAAAATATTAGGCAAAATAAATTACTAATTCTAAGAAATGTGCCAGCAGGCCGGGGTCCAGCAATGGACACCCGGTGCATAATATGCACTGTAAAATGCGCATAATATTGGCGCAATTTGCACTACATCTCCCCCTCCTCAGGACGAGGCACAACGCGCAAAGATGCGGTTGACGAGCCCGGAACCCGGCAATCCATCCTCGCAAGCCGAACTCCTCGGTCGAATCGTCCCAGATCCCCCAGGGGCTTCTCGCGTAGGGCAGTGACCACGAGCCTCCTGTCGAAGTGTCGACAACGTCAACGACGGGTCCGGACTGCCCGCAGGTTTCTCAGGTCGTTCGCGAAAATTCCCAGTGTTGGGCTTCCCTTCCGCATCCTAGCGGCTGTACGTGTCTCCTACACAAGCGACAATGAGTCCTACATCCTCCTCAGAGAGGCTCCCGTCCACGACGGTGGGCGTCATTGAGCGAAAATCCCCGACTGATATCGGCTACAGTACGTCCTTCACCAGTTTCGGCACTTCCGAGTTTTCGGCTTGCCGTCAAGTACGGAGGAAACCGGCTAGTCGGATATTTCTCCTGCGTCGTACAAGACGATCGAGCCCACAAAAGTTGGATTTGAAGACCGGGAAGTGCCTCAAACGAGGTCTTTTCGGTTCAGGTATACTGTAAACAACCGAAATTCGGCAAACTGACCATCTCCGCTGAGCGGCTTGAACGATACCCGAACTCGGCATTCCCTCGCATTCCTTGTAGCCCTGCCAAATCTCTATTTGGATGGCAGTTTCCGTCTCAATCCGCTCTCGCGTTGCGGAGATAGCGCTGTCCCAAGTTGTGCTAAAAATAGCCTGACAGGGGGTGTTTTCGCGAGCGCCATAACTCCATAACCGTTGAAGACGGCAATAAGCCATTCAACTCAAGTTTAAGTCTCTCTAGGTAGAGTCAATGTACGCCGAAAGATCGGAATTTGCTCCCGATTAAGTGGGTCAAACGCGATCGTTCCAGTTCGGACATCCCAAAAGGGCAAGTTGATTGACCGACCGAGATGAGTTCGGAACTTCGCGTCCAGCCTTCCCCCAAGGAAAGGGATCTCCCAGAGGCGCTTCGTACCATCCAAAGAGTTGGTCTAGCGATGCCGAGATCTTCGGGAATGCCGTGTGACGGATACAGCACATGTCCGATCCAGCGTACTGGAAGTACTGTAGTGCTCAAACCTTCGTCACAAATGAAGGCGTACCGTCAACAAACGGACTTCGAACATGCCGTAGAACGGTTCAAAAGATGCCAGACACCCATGAGCGTGCATATAACTCAAGAACACTGGGCTATGAAACCGTGAAAAGCGAGAACGGTCGAGAGCAATTTTCCAGTAATGGCGAATGTAAATCCGTCTTTGCGGCAAAGAAACCGACGGGACTCGGCACTGTGCGATATGTATTGGCACCAGAAGGTGGTATAGATGATGGGGCATGACCAGGATAGTAGTGGTAATTCATCCAGCCGTTGCCGGCTTGGCTCAAAATTTCTCTTCTGCTCTCCCCTTCTCAGTGGGCAATACCTCATTCAAGGCTGTTGCGAATGACCCGCGAGAGAGAGGCTAGCCTTCCGCAGTGAGCGGCTGTAGAATCATAACTTCATAGTCTTCATTCCAGTATCCTGGCTTCTTTTCCTTCTTCTAGGCTTCTTTCTTCTTCTTCTTCTCCACTGTAAAGTGGCTTCCGCGTTTCGCGGCGTGTATTGTCAGCGCAAAGCTGTCCGCGTAGGGCGGCTTGGTGCTCTCAACTTAACTTGGTTGCATCCGCTCGAAGCGGCTTATTCTTGCGTAATGCAATATTGTCCGCATGAGGCGGCATATTCCGTCTGAGACGGCTGTGCTCAATAGAGACGTGGGTGGTCAACCCACTTGGGCCTTGTCCAGCGTAGCCGGTATCGGTGTCCGTGTGCGACGGTGGTACTGCAAGACCTTCGAGCGAGGCAAGTGCTCAATGGGCTCGTGCGTATCCTCTGAAGAGGCGTAGCCGTACCAACGGACTCGATACAGTAGTTCCCCGTCAGGGGCGTAGCCGTGACTTACCAGACGGTCAATGACCTATTCCTCATCGAGAACACTCCACTCTGTGTGCGGCTTGCTTGAAGAATCCTCTTTCGAGGCGTAGTCGTCGGTTCTCCCGTCGTGGGCATCGTCGTTCGTGATCGGCTTCCGTCCTGACGGCAGTACATCCTGTACGCCAGGCTTTGGTCTTCGTGACCATGGTATTTCCTGACCATCATGCTTCCAGATTTCTGGTTCTTCTCCCCATGCTGCTGGGCTGTGACCGTGCTTCGGTCTTCTCGAATAGCGAGCTTCCGGCGTTCCGGCACAATCTCCCGTTGCGACGGTGAACGGTCCGCAGAGCGGTGAGCCAGCGAGTGGTGTTCTGGCACGTGCCGTGGCGGCGGTTCGCCGCGCGCTGCGGTTTGCGACACCTGCGCCTTTGCATGGCTGTCAAGAGCCGATTCAAATTCGGAATTTTTTGAACCGTTTTTAGGCGGCGCCAGGTCTGTGGCTGGCACGTGCCCGGCTTGCGCACTGTAATCCTCGGTTGGAGGCGGATCTCCCACGGGGCTCGACACTTGGCGCGACGTGCACGCGTCGTCAGTGCTTGAGTGCTGCCCACTTGCTGTGGCTTGACTGTTCGCCACACTGGTGGTTGGTTCCGTCTTTTTGACGGCTTTGGCACTCGGTGCTGCACGAAGATCTCCCGAAGTCGGGTCTGCCGTAACAGCACGGTTTTTTCGAACTAACTCTTCTTTCTCCGGACTTCCGGCTTTGCGATTCACCATAGTGGTGCCTCCCATTCAGCCTTCCGTGGTAACGGCGCGTCCTTCTCTTCCGGTCTTCCGGCTGCAATCGTCACCGAGGTGGCGTCCTTCTCAGAAGGCCTCCGAGAAACTGTGCGATCCCTCCGGCTTTCCAGCTGCAAATCACGTACCACATCGGTACTGTGTTCCCGTTCTTGGGCCTGCAAACGTAACTCCGTTCGCGACGGCGGTGGTGAGCGAGAGAGATCTTCCTCTTCTTGAGGCTTCCGCGGTAGCCGCGCGTCGTTCTCTTCTTTCCGGCTCTCCGGCTGTGTGTCGCGCGTTGACGCGCCTTCATCACGACTTGCGTGCGATACAGAGGCCTGCGAAGGCGACTCCGTCGACGACGGCGACAACGAAAAAGAACGACCTGCCTCCTCCCCCTCCTCAGTCGGAGTGTCGGGGGTGGCGGCGAGTATCCCCATAGGGGCCCTTATCCGCGTGTGCACATGTGCGGCATTGGAGACCGACCGGTCAGATTCCGGCTTAGCAGGCAAATGGGCAAGTCCGCGATCCGGATGCGGCAACACAGACGGTTGAGTGCGGGTACCCGCCGCGGCGTCTGTTTCCGTTTCGACGGCTGTTTCCACAGTGGGTGCGGTAGGGGCCGACGATGACGGTAGCGAATCCTGCGAAACAGGCTTTGGCGCAGGCGTTATGCGATCTAGCGACAAACGCTCGTGCTCTCCCTTGATATCAAGGACAACCGTTGTGTCGGTGACAGCAATAACCCGGAACGGGCCGTCCGCGATAGGAGAAAGCTTGTGGCGCTTCTCCTTTTCGGGGTTGTAGTACTCCTTCCGTACGAAGGCAAAGCTACCTTCCCTGATCTGAGGGGCATTCTTACGCACTCTAGCGTCGAAATTCCGCTTGTATGCGGCCTGGGCCTTAGCGATATGCTGCCCAACTGTAGGGATAATGTTCTTAAGCCAGTCCTTCCAGGCGTCCCTGTGTAGACGGGGCGACGGAAACTTATCCAAAGTTGGCTGTGGCTCGATAGCCACCGAAGGTGGGACGCGTGATAGCACCAGCTCGAACGGCGAGATTCGAGTCGTGCGATGAACCTGCGTATTGTAGCATAAGTCACCGCATCGGTGTACTGATCCCATTCCGACGGATGCTCGGCAACAAACGTCCGCAATGCGTTGAGCATCGTGCGGTTAAAACGCTCAACCTGCCCATTACTCTGGGGATGATATGTTGTCGTAAACCAGTTTTGGATCCGCAAGATGCGGCATACGTCCTGAAAGAACTTAGCCGTGAACTGCGGTCCATTATCCGATAGTAAGTCAATCGGCGGTCCGTAGACAAAGACCCAGTGAGTAACGAAAGCTTGGGCGACCGCACTAGCAGTAACCTTCTTTAAAGGCACAGTCCGTACCAGCTTAGAAAAGCGGTCGGTGATAACAAGCAAAAACCGGTTTCCCCGGCGGGTGCGAATAAACTCGCCGAGTAGATCGATCGCCACAAACTCCAGTGGAGCCCTAGCAGGGAATAGTGCCAACTTCTTGGAATACTTATGCAGCTTGACGCGGTTCTTCGCGCAGTCAGAACATCCACGAACAGTGGCATACGCGTCGAAAGCCATTGCTGGCCAGTAAAAGTCCTTCCGTAAGGTGTAGTACAACTTCCTGCCACCAGGGTGGGCTGACAACTTCGCATAGTGCGACAAATGCAGTACTCGTGACTGAAGTGAGTGCGGAACCACAATCTGTGGCCTGTTTCCGACAGTTCGGATTAGAAATTTTTGGTCGTTCTCGACGAAAGGCAACTGTGCTCCACCGTTTAGACGACTACGAATCTCCGTACAAAAACGGTCGGTGTGCTGCTCCCGGATGAGTTCCTCCGGCTTGATCGGTACGAAAGAGCCCGGTTCGGGTTGCGTGTCTGACACGGCTAAAACAGCATCGTAGATGTCCCATCCTTCCGATTCTTCATCGGCATCGCTCGAGCCGTCTTCCACGAGGAAGCACGGTATCTCCAGATCATCGACTGGCGCAGCTTCAGCCGCTGTTTCCAAGCGGGACAGTGCATCAGCCTGAGTGTTCAGGAGTCCTTTCTTGTAACGGATTTCGAAGTCGAATTCCGACAAGCGAAGTCTCCACCGCATCAAGCGGCCAGATGGCTCTGCTATAGAGAGTAGCCAGCGTAATGCCGTATGATCGGTATGAACGATGAAGCGGGTCCCCATAAGATAGGGCCGCAGTGTCTGTAACGCCCAGACAACTGCCAAGCACTCCTTCTCGGATACCGAGTAATTCCTCTCGTGAACGTTGAGGCTCCTTGACCAATACCCAATTGGCAATCGCTCGCCATCATTGGTGGTCTGGAATAGGGCACAGCCGACTTGGTAGTCGCTCGCATCCGTATCTACTGCATATGGCAAACCAGCCCTAGGCAGGGATAAAACAGGTGGCGATGTCACCGCGTCCACGAGCGACGAGAAAGCCGCGACCTTGCGGTCGTCGAATTCTTCCAGGTCGACTGGTTTCCTTTGCGAAGAAGCTCGTTCAGAGGTGCAGCGATATCCGCAAAGTTCGGAATGAAGCGGCGATACACATTGCACAAGCCGAGAAAAGATCGGAGTTCCGTCTGCGTCCTCGGGTGTTTAGCCTCTTTGAGGGATTTCACGGCGTACTTCGTCAATCGAAAGCCGTCCCGGACGGATAACATGGCCGAGATACCTGACGGTTTCGGTAAAGAACTCACATTTCTTGAGCTTGAGCGTAATGCCTGCATCGCGTAGGACTCGCATCACATCCCGTACGTGGGTCAAGTGCTCATCCAGGTTGCTGGATAGACAATGATGTCACCAGGTATAGCACAGGCCAAGTCTCCACCTTAAAGCGGGCTAGCCCAAAATATCCACAGCTCGTTGAAAAGTGCTGGCGCGTTGCGTTAACCCAAGGGCATCCGAATTGAATCGGTACA
>VCMS01000653.1:0-13218 GCA_022539475.1 Gracilaria domingensis | reverse complement strand
TGGTCGTTGCCTTGGGCGGCGCGTCGAGGGTGAGGAGACTTCCTGCCCCGTGGCTCTTTCAGGACTTCGTGACCCGTACCGGTGCTGACGCCGCTTCTACCTAGGGGTCTGCCTCATCGGGTGTGTTCAGGCTTGATTCAGGTCCAGCCGAGGGGTTACCCGACTGCGCGGGCGTTCAGCGCCCCTCCACCTGGTTCCTCGCGGTCTCCTTCCGTCCCTTAGGTTCCCTCTGGGGTGGTTGTACCTCCCTGTTCACGGAACCCGTCCAGCCGGCGCACAACCCTGGTCATTTTCACGGTGTGTCAGCTCGCTCGAGCGGCGTGCCCGTTCTCTGTGACCCTCAGGTTTCATCTAGTCATCCAATTGGTGGTGTTCCCCTCTCGGTTGGTATCCTCCGTGGCACGCTCTCGCTCCAACTCGCGCCTTTTATACCTCATGGGTGATCAACCCGCTTCCCCAACGGGTGGTCGATGACGTTCGAACGCCGTGAAGACGGTGCCGAGGAGGGCATCCGCGCGCCCTTCCCGTGTGGTGACCCCGGGGTGAGACGGCGCCGTTTCAATCGAATTACCACGTGGTTGACTCTTCGCAGCCCTGTCTGCCGTCCCAGACCGGTACACCGTGTCCTTTCCATCGGGCGCCGAGGCTCCCGTGGAGGCCAACCACTTGGTATTGGAGGAGCCGCACTCGACCCTATAAAGGGATATTCGGCTTCTGAAGTCTCCCCTCGGCGGAGGTCAACCGTTCGGTTCGCGAAACTGTTGCCTCCCGGTCGAGGATGTCTGGCAAGACCCCTGGGGTAGCGCGCGGCCGCGGCGGTGGCATCTTCAAGCCTAACACGCGGTCGAGTACGCGCTCTCGTCAAGACCCTTACGGTCGCGGTGGGTATGATCCCTACGCGCCGCCGCGGGTCCGAGCAACGTTAACCCTCTTGCGGTGGCCGGTACGGTGGAGGCTCAACAGCTGAATCCTCATGACCTTAATAGGACGCACGGGCAGCCGCATGCCCACTATGGTGCACGCTTTGCCGATATCTCCGCCGAATTGGTCGCTCTGGGGAACTGGCCTTTCCACATCAGTTCCTCATTCTGTCCCTTGCGGTTCCGCCACATGGGTCTCACGCAGTATACCGCAATTGCCCGTTGGGATTGTCGCCGGTTGGAGGCGGTGCCTATGGCACCTCCTCCACCACGCAAGGGCGAGAAGCAGAGCCGGTTCGGTCGACAACAGTGTTTCCATGCGCGGCAGCGACACACGAAGTTTCTATACTACATCCCCGTGGCCGTACCATCGGATCTCCCCTTCATCCGCTGCGATGGGGAGGTCCACTACTTCCGCCGTTTGGTAGATATCCTTCACCGCTTGGACGAACCTGCTACGCACATCGAGGTCGATCTGGAGTACGTCGCGTTTGAGCGCCCTTTAGATACCAATTATTGGACTGACCGTGGGAGGTGGGCGACCGATGCGATGGCTGAGAGCCGTGTTCGTCACCGTAACAACCGTACGCGGACCATGTTCCTGTTCCACAACGTTGAGTATTGGTCGCAGAGCGACCACAACCGCCGGACATGGTATGTCAATCGACCCTCTTGGTGGGACCACTATGAAGTATGTCAGTGGCTGGAAGTGCCGACCCCGCCGGTCCTTGCGTACTTTGGTAGTAGCATCTCCCTCGAGAGGAACAACGCATATGCCGTTTGGTCGGTCGCGCGCAGCGAGTGGGCCGTCATGGTGGCTATCCTCGCCCTTCAGGCTTCCGTGGAAGGTGTGACTTGGGACACGCGCTGCCCTGACAAGTCTGTCGGGATCAGCGGAACTCAACCAGTTGGTCGTATCTTCAATATTCCCAACGATGTGGTCGGCGACATTCGTGCCATGGGGCTCTCCAACATCGTGGAGGGCACCAAATATACTGCGCAGCAGTTGGATGGCTACCTCACTGCGGTAAGTAACCACAATTGGGGGCCTGAACAGGGTTGGGATGTCTACGACCCGGAGGTTCATAGCATCGTGCCTCTCCAACAGCAGCACATGGCTGGCGAAGACCCATTTGGTAATGACGATACCGTGATGGTGGCTGCCGAGAACTATGAGTCCCCCGCATTGCCTCCGTCGGCACCTGTACAGGCTACTCCTCCGACCAGCGTGGCTGCGCCTGTTCCAAGTGGTCCGGCGAACCCTCAGGCGGCTGCTCACCCTCCCGGACGGGCTGCCCAGGGGCCTCTTCGGGTTGGTTTCCAGTCGCTTCCGGTGAATCCGGTGCCCCCTGGTGGTGATAGTGGCGCGATACGGAGCGCTCTGGCTCGTCTCAACCACGCCTCGATGGTGCACTTCAACCGTCCTGGTCCAAATGACATCCTCACCGCTGTGGATACTCTTACCAACTTGCTCCCCGTGGTTGCTCACCACGAGCGGCGCACTTCTGAGCTGCGACAGTTCCGCGACTACTTCCAGCGCAATCTCTACCGTGAGGTGACAGCCTATGTTGGTCAGTTGAGCAACCTTGTGGAAGGCCACGCGCCGTTACATCGACCCCCTGTGGAAAGTTTCAACCCGTACGCTCCTGCGTCACAGCAACCTGCGACCCCAATGGTAGGCTTTGGTGGCCTTGGTACGTATCAACTCCCTGGTGGACCTCCTGGTGGTGATCCTTCGGCACCTTTCCATACTCCGCTTGGTCCTCACAACGTTCCTCTTCCTCCAGCAAGTACTGGGACAGGAGCACCAAGTGGTTTCTCAACTGGTTTCCGTTCGGCTCCGCTTCCGTCGACGTCCGGTGCTCCTATGCCGCCTACTGGTCTGACCCCCGGTGCAGGGCCGTCTAGTGGTCTTGCTCCTCCGACCTCTGGTGGCATCCCTCCGTCTAGCTTACCGCCTTCCTTCCATCCACCCACTGGTCCTGCGAATACCATGCCGGTAGTCAGCAGCGGTACCCCTGCGGGACCTGCTGGTACTTCTGCTCCCTTACCAAGTGGTGGTGCGCCAGCGAGCGCGGCTAGCGGCGGGGGCGGAAGCTCCGCCGGACCTATGTCGGTGTCCTCTGGTCGTGGAGGTTCCGCTTCATCTCGCGGGACCTCCCGTGGACGTGGTCGCGGTCGTGGAACCGGTCGTGGACGCGGACGTGGCCGTGGGTCCTCCAAGGCCTCCTAAGTCACCTCGTGGTTCCTCTCGTGGATTCTTCTCGACTAATAAAGTGTCTTGCATTGTGATCTCTGATCTTCTTTTGTTTTCCTGTTAGGTTAGTTAGTTAGCTTTTCGTGTAGCGTGGCGTTCAACGGCTTCGATAACCCTAACCCCCCCCCTTCCTTAGCGACGCGTACCACGCGAAGCAATACCAGTTGGTGGGGGCGTTCGCCCTTGTTTGCGCCAGTATCGGATGATGAAGTTGTTAGGGATATGACCAGGTGGTTCCATAGAGTCGTGCTCGGGCGACCATCCATACCATCTTACCCGGTAGCGCATACCCTTTGTGGTGTGTTCGTGACCTACAATGGTGTCAATAGCGCACTCCTGAGTGTCTACTTGAGGGTGTGACTCTTCCATTTGGTCATGGGGTGCGTGGCTCCCCGTGGGTGGTGTGACCCGTTGGTCTTGCCGAGGCTCGATCTCCTGTGCCGCTTGGGTCGTGGGGTCAGCCGTTACGGCTCTGGTGGAAGGTTGACCGCTCGGCTGACTCATCATAGGAGGGGGTATGGGAGACGTTTGCTCCCTCTCCGCTTCCTGCTGCGTTGGCTCACCTATTGGTTGTGCATTCGCTGTCGTCGGTTGTGCGGCCTTGACAATCCTGTCGATGGAGACCGTGTTCTCCAAACCTTCCATTATGACCGTAGCGGTATGCTCGTCGGAGCGAATCACCTTGTATGGTCCCGTGGACTTGGGTAGTAGTTTAGAATTGATATCCTCCTCAAGGCGGATGTCCTCTTCCATCTCCGCTGGGGTTGGTCGCTTACCTTTTGGTGGCACGTCAAGGAAGACCATGTCTCCTGCTACCACTTTGGTCACTTTGCTCACCGTTCGGTCATAGTCCGCTTTATACCGTTCTTGGGCTGCTGTCATCTTAACTTTGGCAGCAGCCAAAGCGGCGCGTAACTTCTGGAGTATGTTTCTCTTGACCTTCGCCGGTGTGAGTGTCCCGGCCGCTTCCGAGCGGTCAGGTCCGGGCTGGACGATAATACCATGTGGTGTTCGCGAAAGTACCAGGTCGAATGGGGTTGTTTGAGTGACCCTGTGGACCTGGAGGTTGTACGCATATGTCAATGGTTGGACATACTCAGACCATGTGGTTTGGTGCTCTTCGACATAGTGCCGTAGGCGTGCCACTAGGGTCTTATTGAAGCGTTCCACTTGGCCGTTTGTTTGCGGATGATAGGCCGTGGTAAAGTAGTGCTTGACCCCTAGCATTGTACAAACCGCCTCGAAGAACTTAGAAGCTAGGTTCGAACCGTTATCGGTCAGTAGGTACATGGGAGCACCGTACGGGTAGACCCAATTCTCCAGGAAGGCTGTCGCTAGTGTCGTTGCCGTTTGGTTCTTCAGAGGTATGGCTCTGGTGAGCTTTGTGAACCTGTCGGTTATGACTACTACAAAGCGGTAACCCTCTGAGGTCTTGGGCAGGGGCCCCAGTATGTCGATTGCTACGAATTCCAGGGGCCCCGCCGCCGGGAATAGCTTTAGGTACTTCCTGTGCTTCGCCACACCACCTCGGGTCTTAATGCACGAATTGCATTGCGCCACATAGGTATATACATCGTTAGCCATATGCGGCCAGTAGAATTGCCTCCGAAGGGTATAGTACAACCGCGTGGCTCCAGGGTGTCCCGAAAGCCGTGGATTGTGTGACAGATATAACACCCTTTGTCTTAATGACTCAGGTACGACCTTCTGGAGAGCTCCGTCTAAAGGTGAGCGTCTGATGAGGTACCCATTGTGGTCGACGTCGAAATGAGAATCCTTCTTCCAAGTACGTCAGCGAGCGTTTTGCACAACCTATCGGTCGATTGTTCGCGTAAGAATTCCTCACGGGTGATTGGAGCGTGTTCCCCTTCCTCCACAGGAAGGAGGGTCTCCACTACCACTTGGTACGTACTGTCATCATGCCAGTATCCCTTCAGAACTTCATTGACCTCGTGGTTAGCTGGTTCTATAGTAAAGCATGGGATGTCGTCGTCCACTGGGTCAGTGTCCAATCCTTCGGTATTCAACCGGGACAATGCATCCGCCACTCGGTGCTTGACCCCGGGGCGGTACTGCACATCGTACTCAAACTCCGAGAGTCTCAGACGCCATCGGGCCAGACGACCCGATGCGTCCGCCAAGCCTAATATCCACCTCAAGGAGTCGTGATCCGTTCGGAGCGTGAAGCGCACACCATATAGGTAAGGACGTAGCATGAGCATACTCCAAACAACCGCTAGGCATTCCTTCTCCGTTACGGTGTAGTTCTGCTCCGCTTGGTTAAGAGCTCTACTCCAATACCCAATTGGTGCGAGCTTGCCGTCCTCCTGTTCCTGCATTAGGCAGCAACCTATTTGGGCGTCCGACGCATCTGTGTCCAGTGTATACGGGAGTCCCGTTTTGGGCAATGCCAGTACCGGTGGGGAGAGAAGCGCTGCTTTCAATGTATAGAACGCCTCACCTCGTCCTCTTCCAGGTGGTCAAAGTGTGTGGGCTGCCCCTTCTGCAACCTCCGGTTCAGGGGTGCGGCTATCTTTGCAAAACCCTTGATGAACCGCCGGTAGACGTTGCATAGACCTATAAAGGATCGTATGTCCGTCTGCGACGTAGGGAGCTTCGCTTCCTGTACCGCTCGGATATTCCGTTTGGTCACTTCAGTTTCCCGGGGCTTATTGTATGCCCTAGGTACTCTACCTCTTGGTTGAAGAACATACACTTTCGTAGTTTGAGGGTCACGCCTGCCTCTTGTAGCAACTGCAGTACCACTTGGACGTGCGAGAAGTGCTCCTCTATGGACCTCGAGTAGATGACTACGTCATCTATGTATACCAATGCGGTTGTCCACTTCACTTTAGACAGTATGATGTCTAACGCCCTTTGGAAGGTAGCGGGGGCGTTTCTTAAACCAAACGGCATGCGTAAGAAGCGATACAGGCCTGCGTGGCATGTAAACGCAGTCTTATCACGGTCACCCTCTGGTATTTCGATCTGCCAATACCCGCAGTTGGCGTCCAGTGTGGTAAAGATGTTCGCATCTCCTAGGGAGTCGATGCATTCATCCATCCTCGGGATGGGGTACGAGTCCCTTACCGTTACGGCATTAAGTTTTCTGTAGTCAATACAGAACCTCATACGGGTCTCTCCTCGTTTTTGGACTAGCACTACAGGGCTAGCCCATTCCGAGTTTGCCGGTTCTATAACCCCCTCGCGGAGCATCCGCTCTACCTCCTCCAGCTCTACCTCACGGGCCTTATGTCCCGCGCGGTATGGCTGTTGGTGGATGGGACGGGAGTCCGGTTTGAGGTCAATCCTGTGCTGGGTGGCCTTAATGGCTCCCAGCTTACCCGACCACATGGTACTGAATGGCTCCAGGAGTCCAAGGATCCGAGCTCTGAGCTCTTCCCCTTCAAGTCCTATATTCACCTCCGTCTTCCAATTGGTCACTGGGTCGAGCTCCAGTTTCTGGTCTTCTCGCTCAGCCAGTCGCTGCACCATATGGTCTGTTCGCGACGAATTCAACGAATTGACACTGCCCCCCCCTTCCTTAGCATCCACGACCTCGTGGGACCATTGTGGTATAATTGTAAAGATCGTACGGGGAGCCGGTAAGGCAAGACCAATTACGGTGAGCTTTGGCAACTTGACCGGGCGGTTGCTGAAGTTACTCAGGTAGACCTGAAACGGTTTTGTCGGTATGTTGTCGACTATCCATTCGCCATTAAGGTCATGTGTCGTTCGGCCAACCGTGAATGGTTCTGAATGGATAACAGGCCAGGTTGTTGGCATGTGACCTTCACTACCAAGTGGTTCATAGGTGGTATTGTTACCGCCTTTGCCAATCGCACCTTGTTGGAGAGTGTGTTTTCCGGGACCGGTTGGTGTTGAGTGCGGTTCTCTTTCGTAGAGGCACCCTTGTGGTTACCAATAATGGCGATCCGGGGGCCATTATGGAACAGAACTGTCTTAGAACGTGGAAAAATTGCCCTGACATGCTGGTCTATAAAAGTTGTTCCGAGGATACAGTCTGTTGCCAGTTGGTTGACGACTATGAAGCGAACTCGGACCCTCATGGTGTCAATCAATACCATTATGGTAAGCGCTCCCATGACGGTTAGTGGTCTGTTGTTGGCGTCAACCAGTGGGTTAGTTAATGTACATGGCTGAAGCTTATTAAGTTGTCTGTTAGTTAATATTTGGCATTCACCAGATTAGGTCCTGCCCCGGTGTCCAGGACAGTGACGCATGGTACCAAGTGGTTAGAAGTAAACCCGAGGGTGACGTTTACCTTATAGTTACTATGCTTGAGAAAGCATATCGGTTCGGTGCCGTCCATGAGGCTCTCCTCCCCTGTAACCAATGGGTAATTGTCCATACTTGCACCACTTGATTCTGGAAGGCCTTCCGTCTTCGGACAGTTGGGGAAGGCCTCTATCCCAACTGTTCGGCGTTTTCCGCCTGCGGGGCGGGATCCGTTTGGTCCTGCTCCGTAACGAGGTGTACCTGATGAGGTGTGGCTGCATTGGGTCGCGCATTTGCGTGTCCCGTGCCTGCGCTCCGCGCCGGGGCCCAAATATATCCTGGTGGTTCTGCTGGCGAGCAGTCAGGAGAGCGTTCCTGTTCTGCGGAGCCACACTTGGGCACGCTGTGGCCAAGTGGTGAGGCGACAAACAGAACCAACAGAGGAGATTGCCGGTTGTGGGGTCCTTCATCGCGAGCGACGACGCGCGCGATGGGGGACGGCCTCCAGTAGGTACTGCACTCCGTTGCTGCGGGGGTGGTCCTCGTTCACCATATTGCTTGAATGGTACCGCTAGGACCGGGCTGACCGGTACGGATACCTGTGATGGTAGAGCTGAGGTTTGTCTTGAGGGTGGCTCGCTGGATAGCGAGCTGGACCAAGAGGTATTACCGTGCGATCGAGTTGTCGGTTGCGCATGCACCAAGTGGACTGGGTGACCCTGGGAGGCGTATTGTGTGGACGCCTCCTCCGTAGTGGTCTCCTCTTCCTCTACGTCAAACACTGACCGCCTGGTTTTTCCTTTCTCCTTCGATGGTTTGCCAAGTGGTGCGGAGTCTTTCCTGGCCCCTGACCGAACGGTGTCGCCTAGTCCCTGTGCATGGCGGGCTAGTGCGTTGTAGTCGACCGTGCGGTTGGTAGCTAGGTAGTTACGAACCTGTGATCGGATAGACTTCGCCACGTTGTCGGCGTACATCGATTTCAACCTTTTGGTAGTAAAGACGCTTCCACAGCGGGAGGCTAATGCCCATAAGGAGCGAGCGAATTCCAATTCGGTTTGTCCCGCGCGCTGGCGGTACGCAAGCACCTCTGCGTACGCCTCCTGGATTACCTCATCGGTCGCGTAGGTTTCCAGTAGGAAGTTAACCACCTGTGGGTATGTCGTCAACATTTCCGTTTGGTCTTCGTCCACCGCCATGGTGTTTCCTTGGAGGCGACTGTGGAGCAACGCTCCAGCCTGACCAGTTAGGTAGAATTGAAACAGCCACATGGCTGCTGCCTCTGAAAACCCATTCTGGTCACAAGCGATCTTGAACCTTTGAAGGAAATCAATGATCGCAATAGGGTCATCCCCGCTAAAGCGAGTTTCACCCAGTTGGAAACGAAGCTTCCTATGATGCTTCGTTATCTTCTGAGCTACCTCTTTGGTATACTCAGCCTGTCTGTTCTCTAACCTATAGGTACGATAGTCAACCGCTTTGGTGAATAAATCATTGAGCGGCGTAAGCACCTCTAGGTCAGTCTCCTCGTCGGAAGTTGAGTCCGAATCGTTATACCTTTTGGTCTTACCCTTGCGGGGATTCTTTCCTTTCTTCTGGCGAGAGTCCTTCCTCTTGCGTCGTGAACCTGTACGGTCGTCGTCTCCTGACGAATCCGAATCGGTGTCTGAGGACGAAGAGTCCGAGTCCGACCGGCGACTCTTTCTCTTTCCCCTTTTGGTTTTCTTCTTCTTACCATTTGGTTTACGTCGACGCTCGTCTCCTGAGCTCGACGAATCTCCATCAGGGTCTCCACCACTTGGTCCTGACGGAGCTACACCAGTAGGTTGGGGGAGGTAAACGTACCTCGGGCCCTCCATCCCTGGAGGCTCTGCCCCTTTCCCCATACGGTCGATAAATCCTTCACCAGTCGGTTGTGTAGGAAGGTTAGGGTGGAGAATACCAAGTGGTTTGGTGGCGTCTACTGCAGGCGGGGGAGCTTGCTTCATGAGCGCGGCCTGGGCCACTATCTCAGGTTGAAGCTTAGCCCCCTGCTGCTGCAGAGCCAGCATAACCAATCGGTCGATGTGTCCTCGTACCTCGTTCTCGAGGTACTGTAACACCACCACAGGTACCTTGTCGAGGACCTCCTGGGAGGCTCGATCAACTACCACTCGGGTGACCTCGTCCAAGTCCAGTCGCGGTCCGACTGGCACCTCCATTTGGTCTACCACTGGGGTTGTTACAGGAGCGGGCTCCGCCCTTGCGGAGCCTGCTCCTCCGTCCACTTGGTCAGCCCGGGGAAGGGTCGAGGGGCCCCCAGCCTCTCGGTCTTCCTTCTTCCCCCTGGGTGGGCGTTCCTTCCGAATCAGGTCCTCCGGGTTATCCAACACCGGATAGGACACTGAACCCCGTATGGGGTGACCACTTGGTGGAGCGCTCGGCGCCCTCTTTGGGTAGCGCGCGCCCCGTTTCTCCATTTAGGTAACTGGCGTCGGAGCCAATTGCTTCTGCAACGGGAACCAAACCACTCGGGTATCTCGTGACTTCCAAATCCTCCCTTCCCAAAACCACTTGGTAATCCACAGATATCTAAGTCGGGAGACCAAAATATGTGGTATAACCGATCGGTGCGAGCTGCTAGTGGGGAGCCCGCGTGGGCTCGACCCGGCGGAGGAGTGAAACGCGTGACACCTAATAGGTCGGCAGCACCCACCGTTGCCTATAGTGCACGGTGACCAAGTGGTAAATACGCCTGCACTGGTGTGCGGCAGGCACGTATAACCCTCGAGGTCAGCAAAACTATTAGAGGACTACTAGACTTACCAATTGGTGACTGTAGAACCGAACTGGTGTCAAATCAGCCTAGTTGGTGCTTGACTTTACCATTTGGTGTGGGAGGTTGGCGTCTCGGGGGTTTAGTACACCCGAGCGCCCCTCCGGCTCTCACGGGCCTAGTGCCACGTGGGCCACCGGGAGGTGCATTTGTGGTGCACCACCCCGGCCACATATCTACACTACCGAGTAAATATTAATTCTAAATTAACGAAAATAGACTAATTAGTCTTGTCCAAGCCTGCGCTTACGCGTCCCACGTGGTACAGTAGGCACACGTGCCCGGGAGCCCGTGACGTCACCACTTGGTCTTGTAAAGCCCCCGTTGTGTAGAGCAACGCATTTTGCGTGGTTATCAGGATGATGCGCCTCATATACTCAGGGGAGTGATACGAGGATGCACTCGAAGAGTTATGAGTTGGACCCAATTTTGGCGGTTACTTTTGGAATGGCTTTCCCACAGTTACCTGTAATCAGGGTTGCCATTGCTGGCCAATACCGCTAGGTGGACGCGTGTACTACACCACCGTGTGTGTGCATATTACGGGACAATAGGTAGTGCACCTGAGGTGCCTGACACTGGGCTAGCCACGTGTACGGACCCCTGCGGGTGTGCACCACGTGTACATAGTTAGTTTAGACCTACTTAGGTGAGCTCGACCTCGTCGTCGCGAGCACCTTTGTAAAGTCAACCCGAGCACTTCTAAGTGAACTCTTTGTCGAGTAGCGCTCTCCTGAGTGGACTCTACACGAGTGAGGCTCTGGCGCCAACCGCCTACGTGGGTTATCACTCTCGCGAGTATAGCCACGTCTGGTTACGGTGGTCCTACCCTCTCGGTACCTTTGAGGAACATCTGTCGTTGATGTCGGGACCTGAGGTCGTACCGAGGAGGTATAGCGACATACATTACGAAGTGATCCGACCTGTATAGAGTTTTGCCTGTTTACGAACCGTGATTCCGTTGGGGAGATTCTCGCCCCGCTCCGGCACAGTGGCCGAGGAGGCCCTTAACCGTCGCTGTGGGTGTTGTTGGTTGTTGTTTTCTTTGCTTTTTCCCTCTCGGACTTACACCTGTACGTTGCGTGTGTTTCATCGTTGCCGCATACCCACCCCATCTCATGGAGTTTCTCATCTTTCCCTACCACGTGGCCATCACCTCTGAGGTATAGCCCAGTTTGCCACTTCGCCTTACAACCGAGTTTACGTGGCTACAGAGGGCGCTGCTCACCTGGTCTTGCCATCTCTCACGAGAGCGGACCTTCGTGACAGTATCTTGGCGTTTCACTCTCCGGTTTGCCCACAAGTGGTCTCCCGACCTAGAACCGTTTTTAGGTCACTGGTCGTGGAATTGACTTATATGTTGACGGATCACCGTTTTCTGACAACGATCAGGGGGGACTCTTTAAGTTTTGTGAGGTTGACAACTTTGAACGTGGAACCGCTGGACGTGGTTGGTTTGACGAGAAAGGTTTATTGAGTTTCTTGTTCTTTGGCGGACTCGTGTACGATTTTACTGGATCATCTGCGATCAGATTGCCTACTGGTTTCAGTATGCCGCAAACCGCCTCGAGGTTCTGTCACGATGCAGACTGGTTACTCACACGACTCGCTCAAGCGTCTCCTCATATTCCTCTCAACGACAATACCCGCATCCCTCATTGAATAACTAACCTCTCGTGCTTCGGCGCGTGGAAGGTACCGCACCTAAGCTTCGCCATGTGAAGCGTCTGCATTGCGGCGCCGCGCGAGAACATCAAGCGATCCAAGCTTAACTTCAATGCAGCGAACACATACTCATCTCATCAGCGTGGGTTCTGCTCAAACCCGGTCGTTGAGGACACCATCGCGCTCAGTTAACCCTAACGCTGCTACCGTAGCCGGACGTTTCGCAACGATCACATCATGGCTCGCATGAACTGCTTGTTACTATTACAGTCGGCGGCGTGCGACGCATCCTCAGACGCAACCACTCTGCGCGTAGAAGACTACATACTACATCGAACTCTAGCATGTATACACGCACTGTTAGTAGCATGTCGGAACACCAGACCACATACGCACATCACGCGCTGACAGATACACACAGTGAAGAAAGTCGTATACAAAATACGAGCAGAGCGTTCTTGCAACATGGATACACGAACACCCTCTCTCTCATATGACCCCGATAAAACTGTGCATATCCTACTGCATCTACGTATACAGTTAGCCAAGCTCGATTTTAAGTACAGTAGGGCCTATGCCTCCATGCGGATCCGTGGTGCTGCGCTCCTATGAGACACTGACTTGTACGATTCGTGCGCTTGTGAAAACGGACCAGCGCGCGACGAGTATACTATATATATATACGTTCATCGTGCACGCGGTTTCGTCACACAATACACCTCTAGACTCTCTCTGCGAGGTGCTGAGCGATAAAAAGCCATCGTTCGGTGAAGCAGAAACGTCGACACCCAAAACGAGTTCACTATGCGATTCGGATTCATGCCGCTCTGACTCGAGCGGCATGAACTGAAGACAGTTCGTCAGATTCATCCTGATAGTGATGACAAACCCGTCATAGTCCACGTTCGACCGGTTGAAAAGCGACGCAGTCTACTCAGGCAGTTGATGAGATCACGCGTGAAAGACGGCGCCACTGGACTCAAAGAGTTAAAGCCGACGGACCCGCTCTACACAAAGCTGTTTCGTACCGCCTTAGTATCGGTTGGAGGATGTTACTTCGAATCGCTCCTCGCGAGTAACCGGTAAGGTGAAAAGGACTAATTCGAAGGTTGAATGTTACCTTAAACAAGGAAGTTCTCGAGGACAGATCCTATGCCCTTGCTATCTTTGGGAGTGTTCCTTGCCAGAGGTTTCGTCCAGCGAGGCCGATTTATACTCGGTATGAGAGTCACATGCACAGGCATATATATGTTGGCACTGCCGTACTTTTCCTACAGGGACTGCGGAAGATCAGTACAACTCAGTTCGAGGACCTCGAGAGCCTC
>VCMS01000652.1:0-13234 GCA_022539475.1 Gracilaria domingensis | reverse complement strand
GCATGCCCGTGCCGCACTTTGGCGGATATCAAGCCAACTGCCCTGATGAGGCCCGTAATCCTCCTCGACAGGAGCGCGGCCGCCCAACCGATCTTCTTCGTCACTTTATTTGTATACCTGTTACAGGCCAGGCACATCGCTCCGAATGCTTAATGCCCCACTAACGATATGGCGAAGATAGTGCCTAACAGTATGAGTCTTGACCGCCCAGCGGGAACGTGTTCCCGGTACAAATCTACCTCGTGCGAAGCGGAAGACTCAGCCTCGAAACCAGAAAACGGTGCCATCGAAATGGTGGAACTGTAGCCGCCCCTGCGAATCACACCGCCCAGATGCGGCACGCTCAAAACTGAGCAAGGAGCCTCAGCAATGGAGAGGCGCCCCCAAGCGATGGGTTTAGTGCGCCTGAGGCTGAGAGCCTCGCCCCGGTCACAATCCTTTCGAGCGAAACTGGCCACTAACAGACTCGGACCTCTAAGCACCTTGTTGTCTGCGTCGCCGTGGATACGTCTAAGAACAAAGCCGGTTTCCCGGATAGCAGTCCTGTCATGGCGAAACGTAACTACAAAGTTACGCCGACCTGGTGTTTCCGACCAGTTAATGGTTCGGCAGTGTCCGTGCTCGATACAGAGCTGCCAAAAATTCTGGTTGAATCGATGATCCGCCCACTGGGTCTCGCGTTCTGTGCGGCCCGCAATTACAAGCGGATGCGGAACAATCGCCACTTTCGACTTGTGGAGTAATAGACCTGCTCTCAGCTTGGCCGCTACGTGGCGAAGCTCGATTTCTTGTTGCAATGCAACTCGCTGCGCCGTTATCCTCGGCTGCGAACTCTGTGACCGCTTCGCGATGGCAATTCACGCGGAAGCAACCACGAAATGAAGATGGACTACTTACCGATCGTGCGCCCTGCGCCGGCTCTGAAGAAGCAAATCCCTTTGCCTCGGCACAGAAGGAAGCCTACAGCCGCATGAACGAAGTCTACAAAGCTCCGAGTAGCTCGCCCATTTCCAATCCCGCCTGAATCACAGTCTGGTTTACTGTGACCTCCCCACAATGTGGCTTACAAACGTTACACCTGCGCTGCGTTACAGAGAAGCATCAGCTTGCCCTCGCTAATGGGATTGTTTCGTCGAACCCGAAAGCCTTTCAGTGCTGGTCGAACTTCAGCCGTTTCCTCAACGGTGTTAGAGCCAAGTATTGTTCGTGCTTCCCCCCTGCGCTATAGTGCCTACTCAGTTTCTATGCCGAGTTCTCGGAACCTCGAACTGAAGGGGAGGCCGAACGGAACAATTCCGAAACGACTGGACCGAAAGTTCGTCGAAATGCTACGCCGACTTCGTCGGATGCGAAAACCGCAGCCGTCGAAGAAGCATGCCGACCCTCGGCAGTAATATAAGACCTGAGTGCTGCTGACACAAGGATAAGCATACAGGAACTGAGTCTCTGGATCTTGAACATTCCCAGAGACTCACCGCGATAAATTGCGGCACATGCTTGAAGAGTTCACGCCCATGTGGATGGCACCTGGTAAGATTGATTACCGAACATCGGATGATTGCTACCGAATACTCGCCCATTCACAGCACCCTACAGGCAGGACCGACAGCTCGCAGGAGAGAAAGCTCAAGTTGAAAAATCTCCGCGCTGGAGTATCGAGCCGCTCAGTCACCTTGGCATCGCCGTGGTGCTCGCGCCCAAAGCTGATGGGTCTTGGCGATTTGCATCGATTACGCAAGCTAAACCGGCTACGGCAAGGATGTGTACCTATCCACAATGATGAATGCATCGATTCATTGGCGACGCGAAAGTTCACACCCTAGACGCGAATTGGGCTATTGGCAAGTTCCCGTGAGGGCTGAGGATCGTGACAAGACAGCCTTATTTGGCATGAAGACTTGTACCGATTCAATCGAGATGCTCTTGGGCTACGAACGCGCAGCCACTTTCAACGACTGTGGATATTTTGGCTAGCCGCTTTAAGTGGAAGACTGCCTGGTGATACCTGGATGACATCATTTCATTCCAGCAACCTGGATGAGCTGAACCCAACGTACGGGATGTGATGCGAGTTCCTACGCGATGCAGCGCATGCCCTCAAGCTCAAGAAGTGTGAGTTCTTACCGAAACCGTCGAGTATCTCGGCCATGTTAATCCGCCGGGACGCTTCGAGACGAAGTACGCGTGAAAATCCCTCAAAGAGGCTAAGCATCCGAGGGACGCAGACGGAACTCCGATCTTTTCTCGGCTTGTGCAAAGTTACGCGCTTCATTTCGGAACTTCGCGATATCCTGCACCTCTGAACAGCTTCTTCGAAAGGACAGCCAGTCCGATCTGGAAAATTCGATACCCGCAAGTCGCTGGCTTTCTCGTCGCTCGTGACGCGGTGACATCGCCACCTGTTATTGTAGTATAGCTCGCCATCAACGGGGCGCTACAGACAAGTTGACGTCCGAGTCCCGGGCACGCTGGTCTACTGTACCACGTGGGACGCGCAAGCGCAGCTTGGACAGGACCTAATTAGTCATTCTCGATAATTAGAATTAATAATTACTAGTATGTAGATATTGCCGGGTGGCACCACAAATGCACCTCCCGTGCCCACGTGCACTAGCCCGTGAAGCCGGAGGGCCTCGGTACTAAACCCCCGAACCCAACCTCCCACACCAAATGGTAAATCAAGCACCAACTAGGCTAATTTACACCAGTTCGTTCTACAGTCACCAATTGTAAGTCTAGTATCCTCTAATATTTGCTGACCTCGAGTTAACGTGCCGCCGCACACCATGCAGGCTATACCACTTGTCACCGTGCACTATAGCAACGTGGTCTGCCGACCTATTAGTGTCACCGTTTCACTCCTCCCCGGTCGACCCACGCAGGCTCCCCACTAGCACTCGCACCGATCGTTATACCACATATTTGTCTCCACCTAAAATCTGTGGATACCAATTTTGGAAGAATTGAAGTCACGAATACCCGATGTTTGGTTCCCGTTCCAAGCAATTGCTCCGACGCCATTACCTAAATGGAGAAACGGGCGCCGCTACCCAAAGGGCGCCGAGCGCTCCACCAAGTCACCCCATACGGTTCAGTTCCTATCCGTGTGGGATAACCCGAACCTGATTCGAAGGAACGCCCACCGAGAAGAAGAGACCGAAGCTGGGCCCCTCGACCCTTCCCCGGCTGACCAATGACGAGGACAGGCTCCGCAAGGCGAGCCCCTCCTTAACAACCCCAGTGTAGACCAAATGATGCCCAGTCGACCGCGACTGACTTGACGAGTCACCGAGTTGTTGATCGAGCCTCCCAGGAGTCCTCGACAAGTACCTGTGTGTTACAGTACCTCGAAAACAGTCGAGACACATCGACCGATTGTTATGCTCTCGCAGCAGCAGGGCTAAGCTTCAACTGAGATGGTCCCAGCCGCCTCATGAAGCAACTCCCCGCCTGCAGTAGACCCACCAAACCACTTGTATTCTCCACCCTAACCTTCCTACACAACCGACTGTGAAGATTTATCACCGCATGGGAAAGGCAGACCTCCAGATGAGCCCGAGTACGTTTACCTCCCCCAACCTACTGTGTAGCTCCTCAGACCAATGTGAGACCCTGATGGAATTCGTCGAGCTCAGGAACGAGCTCACGTAAACCAAATGTAAAAGAAGAAAACCAAAAGGGAAAGAGAAAGATCGCCGTCGACTCGACTCTTCGTCCTCAGACACCATCGATCTCAGAACGACACCTACAGTTCACACGCAAGAGGAAGACTCTCGCAAAGAAAAGAAAGAATCCCCGCAAGGTAAGACCAAAAAGATAACGATCGACTCAACTTCCGACGAGGAGACTACCTAGAGTGCTTACGCCGCTCAATATTATTCACCAAACGTGACTATCTACCTATATTAGAGAACAGACAGGCTGAGTATACCAAAAGTACTCAGAAATAACGAAGCATCATAGAAGCTTCGTTCCAACTGGGTGAAACTCGCTTAGCGGGATGACCCTATTGCATCATTGATTTCCTTCAAAGTTCAAATCCTGTATCAGAATGGTTTTCAGAGCAGCACCATTGGCTGTTTCAATTTACCTAACTGTCAGCTGGAGCGTTGCTCCACAGCCGCCTCCAAGAAACACCATGGCGTGGACGAAGACCAAACGAAATGTTGACACATACCCACAGTGGTTAACTTCCTACTGGAAACCTACGCGACCGATGAGTAATCCAGAGGCTACGCAGAGTCTTGCTACCCCAGCGCGGACAAACCGAATTGAATTCGCTCCTCCTTATGGCATTAGCCTCCCGCTGTGAAGCTCTTTACTACCAAAAGTTGAAATCGATGTACGCCGACAACTGCAAGTCTATCCATCACAGTTCTAACTACCTACTACCAACCGCACGTCGACTACAACGCACTAGCCCCCATGCACAGACTAGGCACACCGTTCGTCAGGCCAGGAAAGACTCCGCACCACTGGCAAACCATCGAAGAAAAGAAAAACCAGCGTCAGTGTTGACGTAGAGAAGAGGAGACCACTACGGGACTCCACACAATACGCCTCCCAGGTCACCCAGTCCACTTGGTCATGCACAACCGACAACTCGATCGCACGTAATACCTCTTGTCCAGCTCCTATCCAGCGAGCCACCCTCAAACAAACCTCAGCTCCACCATCACAGTATCCTACCGTCAGCCCGTCCTAGCGTACCATTCAACAATATGGAACAAGACCATACCCCCAGCAACGAGTGCATACCTACTGGAGCCTCCCCCATCGCGCGCGTCGTCGCTCCGATGAAGACCCCACAACCGCAATCTCCTCTGTTGTTCTGTTTGTCCCCCACCACTTGCAACAGCTGCCCAAGTGCTCCGCAAACAGGAACCTCTCCTGACTGCTCGCCAGCAAACCACCAGATATATTTGGCCCCCGCACGGAGCGCAGCACGGACACGCAAATGCCGACCCAATGCAGCCACACCTCATCAGTACACCTCGTCACGGAGCAGACCAAACGATCCCGCCCCGCAGCGGAAAACGCCGAACAGTTGGATAAGCCTTCCCCAACTGTCCAAACGAAGCCTTCCAAACCAATGTGCAAGTATGACAATACCCATTGTACAGGGAGAAGCCTCATGGACGCACCAACCGATATCTTCTCAAGCATATAACTATAAGTAAACTCACCCTCGGGTTACTTCTAACCACTTGTACCATGCTCACTGTCCTGACACCGGCAGACCTAATCTGTGAATGCCAAACTATAACTAACAGACAACTTAATAACTTCACCATGTACATTAACTAACCCACTGGTTACGCCAACAACAGACCACTAACCTCATGGACGCTTACCATAATGTATTGATTACACCATGAGGTCCGAGTTCCTCATAGTCGTTAACCAACTGCAACAGACTGTATCCTCGAACAACTTTATAGACCAGCATTCAGGGCAATTTTCCACTTCTAAGACAGTTCTTCCATAATGCCCCCGATCCCATATTAACCACAAGGTGCCTCTCCGAAAGAAACCGCACTCACACCAACCGTCCCGGAAAACACACTCTCCAACAAGTGCATGCAAAGCTAACAATACCCCTATGAACCACTTGTATGAAGTCACATGCCAACAACCTGCCTGTTATCCATTCAGAACCATTCACGTTGCCGAACACACATGACCTTAATGCGAATGTATAGTCACAACATACCACAAAACCTTTCAGTCTACCTATAACTTCAGCAACCCCCGGTCAATTGCCAAACACACCTAATTGTCTTGCCTTACCGCTCCCCGTACATCTTACATTATACCACAATGTCCCACGAGTCGTGATCTAAGAAGGGGCCATGTCAATTCGTCGAATTCGTCGCGAACAACCATATGTGCAGCGACTAGCTGACGAGAGACCAGAAACTGGACTCGACCCATGACCAATGGAAGACGATGAATATAGACTTAAGGAAAGCTCAGAGCTCGATCCTTGACTCCTGACCATTCATACCATGTGTCGGTAACTGGAGCCATTAAGCCACCCAGCACAGATTACCTCAAACCGACTCCCGTCCCATCCACCAACACCATACCCGCGGACATAAGCCCTGAGTAGAGCTGAGAGTAGACGATGCTCCCGAGGTTATAAACCGCAAACTCGAATGGCTACCCTGTATGCTATCCAAAACGAGGAGAGACCCGTATGATTCTGTATTGACTACAGAAAACTTAATGCCTAACGTAAGGACTCGTACCCCATCCCGAGATGATAATGCATCGACTCCCTAGGAGATCGAACATCTTACCACACTGACGCCAACTCGGTATTGCAGATCAAATACCAAGGTACCTATAAGACTGCGTTACATGCCACGCAGCCTGTATCGCTTCTTACGCATGCCGTTGTTTAAAAACGCCCCCCTACCTTCCAAAGGCTTAACATCATACGTCTAAATGAAGTGACAACCCATTGTATACATAGATGACTATCATCTACTCGAGTCCATAGAGAGCACTTCTCGCACGTCCAAGTGTACTGCAGTTGCTACAAGACAGCGTACCCTCAAACTACGAAATGTATGTTCTTCAACCAAGAGTAGATACCTAGCATACAATAAGCCCCGGAAACTCAATGACCAAACGAATATCCGACGTACAGGAACGAAGCTCCCTACGTCGCAACGACATACATCCTTTATAGTCTATGCAACGTCTACCGCGTTCATCAAGGTTTCAAAGATAGCCGCACCCTGAACCGGAGTGCAGAAGGCAGCCCACACACTTTGACCACCTGAAGAGACGAGTAGAGCTCTATACATTGAAAGCAGCGCTTCTCTCCCCACCGTACTGGCATTGCCCAAAACGGACTCCCGTATACACTGACACGGATGCTCGGACCCCAAATAGTTCTGCCTAATGCAGAACAGAGACGGCAACTCGCACCAATTGGTATTGAGTAGACTCTTAACCAAGCGGAGCAGAACTACACCTAACGAGAAGGAATGCCTACGTTGTTTGGAGCATCTCATGCTACTCCTTACCTATATGGTGCGCTTCACCTCCGAACGATCACGACTCCTTAGTGATATTAGGCTGCGACGCATCGGTCGTCTGCCCATGGCGTCTGAGACTCTCGGATTTGAGTACATGTGCATACCGCCCGGTCAAGCACCATGCGGATGCATTGTCCCGTTGAATACCGAAGATTGACACTGACCCAGTGACACACATCCCATGCTTTACTATAGAACAGCAACCACAGTCAATGAATTCTGAAGGATATGGCATGATACATACGTACCAATGTATGGAGACCCTCCTCCTGGAGAAGGGAACACGCTCCAATCACCCTGAGAATTCTTACGCAACAATCGACCATAGTTGTGCAAAACGCTCGCTACTACTGGAAGAAGATTCTCATTTCGACGTCGACCACAATGGTACCTCATCAGACGCTCACCTTTAGACGACTCTCCAGAATCTACCTGATCATTAAGACAAAGGTTTATATCTGTCACACAATCCACGGCTTCGGCACCCTGACCACCGTTACTATACCCTTCGGAGCAATTCTACTGCCGCATATGGCTAACATTATATACCATGTGCCAATGCAATTCGTGCATTAAACCCGAGTGTGCAAGCACAGAAGTACCTAAGCTATTCCCGGCGGCGGCCCCTGGAATTCTAGCAATCGACATACTGGCCCCTGCCAAACCTCAGAGGTTATCGCTTTGTAGTATCATAACCGACAGGTCACAAAGCTCACCAACCATACCCTGAAAACCAAACGGCAACGACACTAGCGACAGCCTCCTGAGAATTGGTCTACCCGTACGTGCTCCCATTACCTACTGACCGATAACGTTCAACCTAGCTTCTAATTCTCGACGTTGTACAATCTAGGGTCAAGCACTACTTACCACGCCTATCATCCGCAAACAAACGCCAAGTGAACGCTTCAATAAACCCTAGTGCACGCCTACGCACTATGTCGAAGAGCACCAAACCACATGTCGGAGTATGTCCAACCATGACATATGCTACAACCTCCAGGTCCACAGGTCACTCAAACAACCCCATTCGACCTGTACTTCCGAACACCACATTATTATCGTCCAGCCCGACCTGACCCTCGGAACGCCGGACACTCACACCGCGAAGTCAAGAAACATACTCCAAAGTTACGCGCCGCTTGGCTGCTGCCAAATTAAATACAGCAGCCCAAAACGTATAAAGCGACTATGACCGAACGGTGAGCAAATGACCAAATGTAGCAGAACATGGTCTTCCTGACTCCACCAAAAGTAAGCGACCAACCCCACGGAATGAAGAACATCCCTGAGGAATATCAATTCTAAACTACTACCCAATCCACACCATACAAGTATTCGCTCCGACGACATACCCTACGTCATAATGAAGTTGGAAACACGTCTCCATCGACAGATTGTCAAGCCGCACAACCGACGACAGCGAATGCACAACCAATAGTAGCCAACGCAGCAGAACGGAAGGAGCAAACGTCTCCCATACCCCCTCCTATAAGTCAGCCGACGGTCAACCTTCCACCAGAGCCTAACGGCTGACCCCACACCCAACGCACAGGAATCAGCCTCGCAAGACCAACGGTCACACCACCCACGGGACCACGCACCCCATGACCAAATGAAGATCACACCCTCAATAGACACTCAGAGTCGCTATGACACCATGTAGTCACGAACACACCACAAAGGTATCCTACGGTAAGATGTATGATGTCCCCGAGCACGACTCTATGAACCACCTGTCATATCCCTAACAACTCATCATCCATACTGCGCAAACAAGGCGAACGCCCCCACCAACTGTATGCTTCGCTGTACGCTCGCTAAGAAGGGGTTATCGAACCTTGAACGCCACGCACACGAAAAGCTAACTAACAACCTAACAGGAAAACAAAAGAAGATCAAATCACAATGCAAACACTTATTAGTCGAAAATCCACGAGAGGAACCACGAGACTTAGGAGCCTTGGAGACCCACGCCACGTCCGCTCCACGACGTTCCACGACCCGACCACGTCCACGGATCCCGCAGATAAGCGAACCTCCACGACCAGAGACACCACATAGTCCGCGGAGCTTCCCCCCCCCTAGCCCGCTCCTGGCGCACCACCACTTAAGGAGCAAATACCAGCAGTCCCGCAGGTACCGCTCTGACTACCGCATTATTCCAACCAGTGGATGAAGAACGTAAGCTAGACGAGGATGCCACCAGAGTCGGAGGACAAGACCACTAACGCCCTGCACCGGGGTCAGACCATAGCGCCTAGAGCACCGACTCCGGAACGAGCCGAACGAAACCAGTTGAAAACCACTTGTGCTCCTGTCCCATACTGCTGAGAAGAGAACTTTAGACCAACGGAGTATGAAAGGCCGAAGATCACCACCAGGAGTCCACCAGGGAGTGATACGTTACCAAAGGCCACCAAAGGCCTACATTGGTCGCAGGTTGCTGATGACGCAGAGCGTACGGCGTGAAACTTTCCCAACATCGGGTCCGATTAAACGCGCGTGGCCTTCCACAAGGTTGCTCAACTGACCAACATAGGCTTCACCTCACGTAGAGATTGCCTGGAAGTAGTCGCGAACTGTCGCAGCTCAGAAGTGCGCCCTCGTGGTGAGCAACCACGGGAGCAAGTTTAAGAGTATCCACAGCGTAGATGTCATTGGACCAGGACGTTAAGTCACCATCGAGCGTGTTGAGACACCAGAGCGCTCCGTATCGCGCCACTATCACCACCAGCTGGGCACCGGATTCACCCGGAACGACTGGAAACCCAACCCAAGAGCCCCTGGGCAGGCCTCCGGAAGTGAGCACCGCCTGACGGGTTCGCCGACCCTTTGAACAGGCGCAGCCGCTGTCGAAGGAGTAGCCTGTACAGGTGCCGACGGCAGGCAATGCGGGACTATATTCTCGGCAAGCACCATCACGTATCGTCATTAGCCTAGAATGGGGTCTCCGCCCGCCGAAGGTGCTTAGCTGTTGAGAGAGGCACCGATGCTATTGAACCTCCGGTCGTAACAATTCCAATCCCTGGTTCTAGCCCCAATTTGGTTACTTAAAGCCCGCCAGCTGAGTCGCCATCCCAAAACGCTGCCGCAGTAATTGTGTGCCCTCCAACGATGAGTTGGAGAGGCGCCCATGCACGAATGTCGCCACCACTCGTCGGGAATATTGAAAGAGATACGACAACTGTGAGTTCCGCTGACCCGACAGACTTTGTCAGGCAGCGCGCTTGTCCCAAGTCACACCTTCCACGAACCCTGAGGCCGCAGCATAGCACACCATGACGGCCCATAGCTCGCTGCGCGCGAGGCCCTGACCAAACGGCACATGCGTTGTGGTCCTCTCTAGGGAGGATGGCTCCACTACCCAAGATACGCACCTAGGACCGGGCGGGTCGGGGTCACTTTGCCAGTCATACATACTCATATGGTCACTCACCAAGAGGTCTGACTTGACATAGCACCCAATAGTCCGGCGGTTTCGTGCGTCTGCTCGGCGACCAATACTCAACGATGTGGAACAGGAAATGGTCCGCGTACGGGTTGTGTGATCGTGCACGAACGGCCTCCAGCCATCGCATTCGGCGCCCACCTCGCCCACGTTCCGATCCAATAAATTGTGTCTAAGGTCGCACGCTCAGAACGCGACGTACTCCCAGATCGACCTCGATGTGACCTAGCAGGCTTTGTGCCCCAGCGGTGAAGGATTATCTCACCAAACGGCCTGCTCGAAGTACTTTACTCTTCTCCCATCACGGGCGCGGCCCACGCGGTTCAATAAAGGCATCCGACGCAACGACCACGGGGATTAGTAGTAATAGATAAGCGTTCGTGTGTCGCTGCCGCTCATGGAAAACCACTGCTCGTCGACCAATTAGCGCGCCATCAGTGCTCTCGCCCTTGCGTGGTGGAGGCGGTGCCATAGCACCGCCTCCAACCGCGACAATCCCAACGCATTGCGGTAGACTGCTAGACCCATGTGCGGAACCGCAAGGGACAGAGTGAGGACTGAGGAAAGGCCATTCCCAGAGCGACCAATCGGCGGAGATATACGCAAAGCAGAATGCACCATACGATGGGCATTCGGCCTGCACCCGTGCTGCTATTAGTCATGATGATCCAGCTGCTTGAGCCTCTTCTACCGTACCGGCCACCGCAAGAGGTTTAACGTTGCTCGGGCCGCGGCGGCGGCTGCGTAGGATCATACCCACCGCGACCGTAAGCTGTCTTGACGAGAACGCGTACTCGACCGCGTGTTAGGCTTGAACATGCCACTCCGCGCCGCGCGCTATGCCCCAGGCGGTCTTGCAGACACCTCGACCGGGAGGCAAACAGTTTCGCGAACGACGGTTGAACCTCCGCCGAGGGGGACTTCAGAAGCCCAATATCCCTTTATAGGGCGAAGTGCGGCTCTCCAGTACAATGTTCCTCCACGGAAGCCTCGGCCGCCCGATGAAAGGACACAGGTTACGGGTCTGACGGCAGACAGGCTCGAAGAGTCAACCCACGTGGATTCGATTGAAACGGCCCGTCTCACCCCCGGGTCCACCACCAACGGGAAGGCGCCGCGCCGGAGTGCCCCTCCTCGGCACCGTCTTCACCGCGTATCGAACGTCATGACCACCCGTGATGGCGAGAAGCGGACGTTGATCACCCATGAGGTAATGAAAAGGCGCGAGAATTGGAACAGGCAGCCTCATCAGAGCGTGACGGCTAGACCGGCGCGAGGATACCACCGACTGGAGGCGTGCAAGCAGAACGTTGAACCTACCCATTGGTGACCGATCGTCTTATGCGTATCCGCAAAGAACCTGTTCAGAGCGACGCGCCCAACAGAGAAACGCGATCCCAACTCGATTCCCGAGGCTGACGACAACACGTGTGGAGAAAATCACAAGCACAGAGAGAGCCGCGAGCATGCCGGCTCATCGGCCAGGTTCCGTGAGACCAGCGAGCACACGGGTAACACACACACCCAAGATGATCCCATAATTCGGACGGAAAGACGCCTGCAACCGCCGAGGAACCAGGCGAGGCGCCTGACAACTCGGCCTACAGCAGTCCGCGAACCTGCAGGAAACCGCCCTCGCGATCAATGGATGCCTCAATACTAGAGCAACTCACGACTCCGCCCAATGAAGGCAGACCCCTACCAGGGATAAACCGAGGCTGTTTCACAGGCACACGACAACCGGGTTGATGAGTGTTGTTGCACGAAAGATCCCTGTATCAGTCGCCAACGGCAGGTCAAGTTCCCTCGACCTCTCCCAGCCCCCGGCCGCCAAGCGCAGGCCGCAACACCCTCAGAGATTCCACACCTCACTCAAGCAGACGCACAAGTCCAGAGACAGCACGTTCGAACCAACACGTACGTATCAACTCTAGTAACGGCAAAGAAATCAAGCACACCAAGAGTTAGTGTGCCAATTCAAAGCTTGAATAAGTGAGCGACACGAGCGAGGCAGGACCGTCCTGATCCACTGAGTCGAGAGGTTGGACCACCTGCGAAACCCCACGCGAAAGGAGGCGCCACAGATCGAAGACTCTGAGGGACCTTTAACACGGCAGCTCTACAGCAGTTCATAGCACGGCACATTGCGCAGAATAGCCGTGAAACCCAGCGCGTAGTTTTGGTGAAAGCCATCGAAACAGACTCCTACGCGCCGACGCCGAGTAAATCTCAAAGAGGTCGGACCCAACAAAATCGCCAGCGTTCCGGCTTGACGGGATACAAGCAATTGAGCGAGCGCCGACTGCCGGACAAAGGCCAAACAGCCTCGACAAATGGTCAGTCAGGCTGCTCCACGCGGAGGGGGGCAAGAAGGTTTTTCCTTGATACGCGTTCCGTGACCTGCCAGGAGCGGAGAATACCAGCGAGGCGACGTAATGCTTCGAGGTACTCCCCTTGACCATCAAGTGTCAGGGAAGGTAACCGGCCAGCCCGCGCTTTCTTCTTGGTAATGCGCTGCAGTGTGCAACTCGACCACAGAACCCAGCGAGCATGCACCGCCGCATCATTACGCTGCTACAGTACGCAGACGCCCACTACGTCAGCCCGCGCCATATGCCGCCAGCGGCCGACGAGCGGTTTTTGAAATGCGCAAAAGCGCCCGTGCAAGAACCCTCTCGCGACACCACGTGACACAGCGGAGACGCAGCGCGCGGCCTTCGTCGGTAGAGAGGGG
>VCMS01000651.1:0-25949 GCA_022539475.1 Gracilaria domingensis | reverse complement strand
CGCTGGATATTGTCTTATATTCATCCGTATAAGGCGCTTGAAATTCATTGGACATGTTGAGAGTGTAGAAAAGCTTATTCGTTGCAGAAAAAGGTGAAAAGCGGAAGGCAAGTTTGATCGGATGATAGTGAGATGAGACCCGGAAGACGACACACCGCCAACAAAACTGCTGTCTACAATTGACATTTTTCCATGGCTGATTCCTGTTAACCATACACATTCCAGCTTGCCACGTTACACTGTGTTGAACCTATTTGATAAGGTTCCACATGACAAGAATCCCCGTTTGATGGAAAGAGGGAATAGGGGGAGGACGTGAGAACTGCACATGAAAACTTCACAAGCTTATAGACGCTCTTACGTGATGTATTCACAACAATCACAATATCACAGCAATTCACGATAACTGCATTGTTTATGCCCTGATCTAAACTTCGTTGGTGTCTAGTTTCTAATTGTTATCCATGAACTCATTATAATTCTTTTATTAATTCCATAACCTCACGCGCCAAAAATTAAGTATTGCCGAAATAACTGCTGCAAAAACAATGATACCTTTGATCCCGCTTAGAAGCAAAGCATCAACGCTTTCAATAACTTCGGTTTATGCCCCACTTGATTTTAGCGTAATTAATCGTTTTCTTGTTTATCACCTTGTTTAATAGTGGCAATAGTAAAGTAGAACTCCTCATGAAAGTGACTGCATATCATGATGGCATTCTTGATTGCTCCATATAAACCTCGCTATACTTCATTTCGTACTGGAATGAATGAATGATAAACGCTTCGATATCTTTCTTATAGCCCAAGAACTCAATCGATATAAGCAGTGTTTTGGCAATCACTGATAAATTAGTAATAAAGGGCCAGTAGTTTTCCACCTTCAAAATTTCATCAACACAGCTTAAGAGACATGCGGCCTCAGACCCTACAGGGTTAGGATCAAGAACGATAGAGTCATGTTGCACACCCTCCAAAGAAGACATAACATCAGAAATGGAAGAGGCACGAAAGGGGTAGGAAACAATAACCAGAATGGCAATACCTGAAAAAACGGACGCGATGATGATATTGAGTGATGAGAGGAGAGAAAAGAGCGAGGGAAGCGAGAGACACCAAGTTCATGACGTTCTGTCGAGATGTTGCGCGCGGGAAGTACAGACAACAAAACCTGACGAAACATTACCGTACACATTCAGAGTACCGTAAATTTGTCGTCTGGCCATTCAAAAAACTACTCTCGATACATTTCTGCTACAAGTGATAACAAAACCGAAACCAAAAACTCCTGAATAAATTTAGCTGCCAAACCCACAGGCAGCCCGTTCAAGACAAGTCGACCGGCGCACCAAGCTGGCTGCCATGCTGCTGATGAGATGTCTGCCAATCTGTTGCCAATCTTTGCCACTCTGGCAAAATACCAAAAGTAGCCCTGTAAGACGGGCGCTGTCAGACATGGCTAGCTTGCACACCCTCCAAAGAAGACATAACAGCAGAAAGAGAACAGGCACGAAAGGGATAGGAAAAAATAATTATAGTGGAAATAACTGAAAAGGCGGACGCGATGATGATATTGAGTGATAGCGGGGCAGAAAAGACCCAGGGAAGCGAGAGACAGTAACTTTATGGCGCCCTGTCGAAATGCTGCGCGCGGGAAGTACAGGTTTCTTTGAAGTGAGACAAAATGGCTCCAATTTCTCAAAGTTGCGAGCAAAATTACAACGACAACCACGACTACAACAACAATCACAACCATAAACATAAACATAATTCTTCCTTTCTTGATGCCTATACGGGCTCCAATGTTTTTCCCAGTAGGTCTTAAAGCAATAAAGGAACCTTGTATTCAAGCGATCGTACACAGGTCCATCCAAATTAGAATACTTCAGAATTCAAGAAATATAATAATTTCACCCCCAGATTTCTCTTCCAACGTACATTTCTCTATTACTTCCTCATAGGCAGTCTTTAAGGGGTCTAATCCCGTTATGAAGTTCTGACTGCGGTTCTGAATGTACTGAGTCAATCGATCCAACTCCTCCAAAATATTAATTTCAGTCTCGCTGTTTCTAGAAGCCATGCGAATAACATAATAGTTCCTGGATATTGTCTTATAAGCATCCGTATAATCGCTTGAAATATCATTGGACATGTTGAGAGTGTAGAAAGCGGTTATCGTTGCAGAAAAAGGTTGAAAAGCGGGAAGGCAAGTTGATCGATGATAGTGAGATGAGACCCGGAAGACGGACACCACCGCAATGCAAACTGTCTGTCTCAATTTGACATTTTGTCCATGGCTGAATCCTGTTAACCATACACATCCAGCTTGCCACGTTACCACTGTGTGAACCTTATTTGATAAGGTTCCAATGACAAGAATCCCCGTTTGGATGGAAAGAGGGAATTAGAGGGGAGACGTGAGAACTGCAATGAAAACTTCACAAGCTTATTAGACGCTCTACGTGATGTATCTCACACAATCACCAATATCACAGCAATCACGATAACTGCATTGTTATGCCCTGATCTAAACTTCGTTGGTTCTAGTTCTAATGTTATCCATGAACTCATTATAATTCTTTATTAATTCCATAACCTCACGCGCCAAAAATTAAGTATTGCCGAAATAACTGCTGCAAAAACAATGATACCTTTGATCCCGCTTAGAAGCAAAGCATCAACGCTTTCAATAACTTCGTTTATGCCCCACTTGATTTTAGCGTAATTAATCGTTTTCTTGTTTATCACCTTGTTTAATAGTGGCAATAGTAAAGTAGAACTCCTCATGAAAGTGACTGCATATCATGATGGCATTCTTGATTGCTCCATATAAACCTCGCTATACTTCATTTCGTACTGGAATGAATGAATGATAAACGCTTCGATATCTTTCTTATAGCCCAAGAACTCAATCGATATAAGCAGTGTTTTGGCAATCACTGATAAATTAGTAATAAAGGGCCAGTAGTTTTCCACCTTCAAAATTTCATCAACACAGCTTAAGAGACATGCGGCCTCAGACCCTACAGGGTTAGGATCAAGAACGATAGAGTCATGTTGCACACCCTCCAAAGAAGACATAACATCAGAAATGGAAGAGGCACGAAAGGGGTAGGAAACAATAACCAGAATGGCAATACCTGAAAAAACGGACGCGATGATGATATTGAGTGATGAGAGGAGAGAAAAGAGCGAGGGAAGCGAGAGACACCAAGTTCATGACGTTCTGTCGAGATGTTGCGCGCGGGAAGTACAGACAACAAAACCTGACGAAACATTACCGTACACATTCAGAGTACCGTAAATTTGTCGTCTGGCCATTCAAAAAACTACTCTCGATACATTTCTGCTACAAGTGATAACAAAACCGAAACCAAAAACTCCTGAATAAATTTAGCTGCCAAACCCACAGGCAGCCCGTTCAAGACAAGTCGACCGGCGCACCAAGCTGGCTGCCATGCTGCTGATGAGATGTCTGCCAATCTGTTGCCAATCTTTGCCACTCTGGCAAAATACCAAAAGTAGCCCTGTAAGACGGGCGCTGTCAGACATGGCTAGCTTGCACACCCTCCAAAGAAGACATAACAGCAGAAAGAGAACAGGCACGAAAGGGATAGGAAAAAATAATTATAGTGGAAATAACTGAAAAGGCGGACGCGATGATGATATTGAGTGATAGCGGGGCAGAAAAGACCCAGGGAAGCGAGAGACAGTAACTTTATGGCGCCCTGTCGAAATGCTGCGCGCGGGAAGTACAGGTTTCTTTGAAGTGAGACAAAATGGCTCCAATTTCTCAAAGTTGCGAGCAAAATTACAACGACAACCACGACTACAACAACAATCACAACCATAAACATAAACATAATTCTTCCTTTCTTGATGCCTATACGGGCTCCAATGTTTTTCCCAGTAGGTCTTAAAGCAATAAAGGAACCTTGTATTCAAGCGATCGTACACAGGTCCATCCAAATTAGAATACTTCAGAATTCAAGAAATATAATAATTTCACCCCCAGATTTCTCTTCCAACGTACATTTCTCTATTACTTCCTCATAGGCAGTCTTTAAGGGGTCTAATCCCGTTATGAAGTTCTGACTGCGGTTCTGAATGTACTGAGTCAATCGATCCAACTCCTCCAAAATATTAATTTCAGTCTCGCTGTTTCTAGAAGCCATGCGAATAACATAATAGTTCCTGGATATTGTCTTATAAGCATCCGTATAATCGCTTGAAATATCATTGGACATGTTGAGAGTGTAGAAAGCGGTTATCGTTGCAGAAAAAGGTTGAAAAGCGGGAAGGCAAGTTGATCGATGATAGTGAGATGAGACCCGGAAGACGGACACCACCGCAATGCAAACTGTCTGTCTCAATTTGACATTTTGTCCATGGCTGAATCCTGTTAACCATACACATCCAGCTTGCCACGTTACCACTGTGTGAACCTTATTTGATAAGGTTCCAATGACAAGAATCCCCGTTTGGATGGAAAGAGGGAATTAGAGGGGAGACGTGAGAACTGCAATGAAAACTTCACAAGCTTATTAGACGCTCTACGTGATGTATCTCACACAATCACCAATATCACAGCAATCACGATAACTGCATTGTTATGCCCTGATCTAAACTTCGTTGGTTCTAGTTCTAATGTTATCCATGAACTCATTATAATTCTTTATTAATTCCATAACCTCACGCGCCAAAAATTAAGTATTGCCGAAATAACTGCTGCAAAAACAATGATACCTTTGATCCCGCTTAGAAGCAAAGCATCAACGCTTTCAATAACTTCGTTTATGCCCCACTTGATTTTAGCGTAATTAATCGTTTTCTTGTTTATCACCTTGTTTAATAGTGGCAATAGTAAAGTAGAACTCCTCATGAAAGTGACTGCATATCATGATGGCATTCTTGATTGCTCCATATAAACCTCGCTATACTTCATTTCGTACTGGAATGAATGAATGATAAACGCTTCGATATCTTTCTTATAGCCCAAGAACTCAATCGATATAAGCAGTGTTTTGGCAATCACTGATAAATTAGTAATAAAGGGCCAGTAGTTTTCCACCTTCAAAATTTCATCAACACAGCTTAAGAGACATGCGGCCTCAGACCCTACAGGGTTAGGATCAAGAACGATAGAGTCATGTTGCACACCCTCCAAAGAAGACATAACATCAGAAATGGAAGAGGCACGAAAGGGGTAGGAAACAATAACCAGAATGGCAATACCTGAAAAAACGGACGCGATGATGATATTGAGTGATGAGAGGAGAGAAAAGAGCGAGGGAAGCGAGAGACACCAAGTTCATGACGTTCTGTCGAGATGTTGCGCGCGGGAAGTACAGACAACAAAACCTGACGAAACATTACCGTACACATTCAGAGTACCGTAAATTTGTCGTCTGGCCATTCAAAAAACTACTCTCGATACATTTCTGCTACAAGTGATAACAAAACCGAAACCAAAAACTCCTGAATAAATTTAGCTGCCAAACCCACAGGCAGCCCGTTCAAGACAAGTCGACCGGCGCACCAAGCTGGCTGCCATGCTGCTGATGAGATGTCTGCCAATCTGTTGCCAATCTTTGCCACTCTGGCAAAATACCAAAAGTAGCCCTGTAAGACGGGCGCTGTCAGACATGGCTAGCTTGCACACCCTCCAAAGAAGACATAACAGCAGAAAGAGAACAGGCACGAAAGGGATAGGAAAAAATAATTATAGTGGAAATAACTGAAAAGGCGGACGCGATGATGATATTGAGTGATAGCGGGGCAGAAAAGACCCAGGGAAGCGAGAGACAGTAACTTTATGGCGCCCTGTCGAAATGCTGCGCGCGGGAAGTACAGGTTTCTTTGAAGTGAGACAAAATGGCTCCAATTTCTCAAAGTTGCGAGCAAAATTACAACGACAACCACGACTACAACAACAATCACAACCATAAACATAAACATAATTCTTCCTTTCTTGATGCCTATACGGGCTCCAATGTTTTTCCCAGTAGGTCTTAAAGCAATAAAGGAACCTTGTATTCAAGCGATCGTACACAGGTCCATCCAAATTAGAATACTTCGAGAATTCAAGAAATATAATAATTTCACCCCCAGATTTCTCTTCCAACGTACATTTCTCTATTACTTCCTCATAGGCAGTCTTTAAGGGGTCTAATCCCGTTATGAAGTTCTGACTGCGGTTCTGAATGTACTGAGTCAATCGATCCAACTCCTCCAAAATATTAATTTCAGTCTCGCTGTTTCTAGAAGCCATGCGAATAACATAATAGTTCCTGGATATTGTCTTATAAGCATCCGTATAATCGCTTGAAATATCATTGGACATGTTGAGAGTGTAGAAAGCGGTTATCGTTGCAGAAAAAGGTTGAAAAGCGGGAAGGCAAGTTGATCGATGATAGTGAGATGAGACCCGGAAGACGGACACCACCGCAATGCAAACTGTCTGTCTCAATTTGACATTTTGTCCATGGCTGAATCCTGTTAACCATACACATCCAGCTTGCCACGTTACCACTGTGTGAACCTTATTTGATAAGGTTCCAATGACAAGAATCCCCGTTTGGATGGAAAGAGGGAATTAGAGGGGAGACGTGAGAACTGCAATGAAAACTTCACAAGCTTATTAGACGCTCTACGTGATGTATCTCACACAATCACCAATATCACAGCAATCACGATAACTGCATTGTTATGCCCTGATCTAAACTTCGTTGGTTCTAGTTCTAATGTTATCCATGAACTCATTATAATTCTTTATTAATTCCATAACCTCACGCGCCAAAAATTAAGTATTGCCGAAATAACTGCTGCAAAAACAATGATACCTTTGATCCCGCTTAGAAGCAAAGCATCAACGCTTTCAATAACTTCGTTTATGCCCCACTTGATTTTAGCGTAATTAATCGTTTTCTTGTTTATCACCTTGTTTAATAGTGGCAATAGTAAAGTAGAACTCCTCATGAAAGTGACTGCATATCATGATGGCATTCTTGATTGCTCCATATAAACCTCGCTATACTTCATTTCGTACTGGAATGAATGAATGATAAACGCTTCGATATCTTTCTTATAGCCCAAGAACTCAATCGATATAAGCAGTGTTTTGGCAATCACTGATAAATTAGTAATAAAGGGCCAGTAGTTTTCCACCTTCAAAATTTCATCAACACAGCTTAAGAGACATGCGGCCTCAGACCCTACAGGGTTAGGATCAAGAACGATAGAGTCATGTTGCACACCCTCCAAAGAAGACATAACATCAGAAATGGAAGAGGCACGAAAGGGGTAGGAAACAATAACCAGAATGGCAATACCTGAAAAAACGGACGCGATGATGATATTGAGTGATGAGAGGAGAGAAAAGAGCGAGGGAAGCGAGAGACACCAAGTTCATGACGTTCTGTCGAGATGTTGCGCGCGGGAAGTACAGACAACAAAACCTGACGAAACATTACCGTACACATTCAGAGTACCGTAAATTTGTCGTCTGGCCATTCAAAAAACTACTCTCGATACATTTCTGCTACAAGTGATAACAAAACCGAAACCAAAAACTCCTGAATAAATTTAGCTGCCAAACCCACAGGCAGCCCGTTCAAGACAAGTCGACCGGCGCACCAAGCTGGCTGCCATGCTGCTGATGAGATGTCTGCCAATCTGTTGCCAATCTTTGCCACTCTGGCAAAATACCAAAAGTAGCCCTGTAAGACGGGCGCTGTCAGACATGGCTAGCTTGCACACCCTCCAAAGAAGACATAACAGCAGAAAGAGAACAGGCACGAAAGGGATAGGAAAAAATAATTATAGTGGAAATAACTGAAAAGGCGGACGCGATGATGATATTGAGTGATAGCGGGGCAGAAAAGACCCAGGGAAGCGAGAGACAGTAACTTTATGGCGCCCTGTCGAAATGCTGCGCGCGGGAAGTACAGGTTTCTTTGAAGTGAGACAAAATGGCTCCAATTTCTCAAAGTTGCGAGCAAAATTACAACGACAACCACGACTACAACAACAATCACAACCATAAACATAAACATAATTCTTCCTTTCTTGATGCCTATACGGGCTCCAATGTTTTTCCCAGTAGGTCTTAAAGCAATAAAGGAACCTTGTATTCAAGCGATCGTACACAGGTCCATCCAAATTAGAATACTTCGAGAATTCAAGAAATATAATAATTTCACCCCCAGATTTCTCTTCCAACGTACATTTCTCTATTACTTCCTCATAGGCAGTCTTTAAGGGGTCTAATCCCGTTATGAAGTTCTGACTGCGGTTCTGAATGTACTGAGTCAATCGATCCAACTCCTCCAAAATATTAATTTCAGTCTCGCTGTTTCTAGAAGCCATGCGAATAACATAATAGTTCCTGGATATTGTCTTATAAGCATCCGTATAATCGCTTGAAATATCATTGGACATGTTGAGAGTGTAGAAAGCGGTTATCGTTGCAGAAAAAGGTTGAAAAGCGGGAAGGCAAGTTGATCGATGATAGTGAGATGAGACCCGGAAGACGGACACCACCGCAATGCAAACTGTCTGTCTCAATTTGACATTTTGTCCATGGCTGAATCCTGTTAACCATACACATCCAGCTTGCCACGTTACCACTGTGTGAACCTTATTTGATAAGGTTCCAATGACAAGAATCCCCGTTTGGATGGAAAGAGGGAATTAGAGGGGAGACGTGAGAACTGCAATGAAAACTTCACAAGCTTATTAGACGCTCTACGTGATGTATCTCACACAATCACCAATATCACAGCAATCACGATAACTGCATTGTTATGCCCTGATCTAAACTTCGTTGGTTCTAGTTCTAATGTTATCCATGAACTCATTATAATTCTTTATTAATTCCATAACCTCACGCGCCAAAAATTAAGTATTGCCGAAATAACTGCTGCAAAAACAATGATACCTTTGATCCCGCTTAGAAGCAAAGCATCAACGCTTTCAATAACTTCGTTTATGCCCCACTTGATTTTAGCGTAATTAATCGTTTTCTTGTTTATCACCTTGTTTAATAGTGGCAATAGTAAAGTAGAACTCCTCATGAAAGTGACTGCATATCATGATGGCATTCTTGATTGCTCCATATAAACCTCGCTATACTTCATTTCGTACTGGAATGAATGAATGATAAACGCTTCGATATCTTTCTTATAGCCCAAGAACTCAATCGATATAAGCAGTGTTTTGGCAATCACTGATAAATTAGTAATAAAGGGCCAGTAGTTTTCCACCTTCAAAATTTCATCAACACAGCTTAAGAGACATGCGGCCTCAGACCCTACAGGGTTAGGATCAAGAACGATAGAGTCATGTTGCACACCCTCCAAAGAAGACATAACATCAGAAATGGAAGAGGCACGAAAGGGGTAGGAAACAATAACCAGAATGGCAATACCTGAAAAAACGGACGCGATGATGATATTGAGTGATGAGAGGAGAGAAAAGAGCGAGGGAAGCGAGAGACACCAAGTTCATGACGTTCTGTCGAGATGTTGCGCGCGGGAAGTACAGACAACAAAACCTGACGAAACATTACCGTACACATTCAGAGTACCGTAAATTTGTCGTCTGGCCATTCAAAAAACTACTCTCGATACATTTCTGCTACAAGTGATAACAAAACCGAAACCAAAAACTCCTGAATAAATTTAGCTGCCAAACCCACAGGCAGCCCGTTCAAGACAAGTCGACCGGCGCACCAAGCTGGCTGCCATGCTGCTGATGAGATGTCTGCCAATCTGTTGCCAATCTTTGCCACTCTGGCAAAATACCAAAAGTAGCCCTGTAAGACGGGCGCTGTCAGACATGGCTAGCTTGCACACCCTCCAAAGAAGACATAACAGCAGAAGAGAACAGGCACGAAAGGGATAGGAAAAAATAATTATAGTGGAAATAACTGAAAAGGCGGACGCGATGATGATATTGAGTGATAGCGGGGCAGAAAAGACCCAGGGAAGCGAGAGACAGTAACTTTATGGCGCCCTGTCGAAATGCTGCGGCGGGAAGTACAGGTTTCTTTGAAGTGAGACAAAATGGCTCCAATTTCTCAAAGTTGCGAGCAAAATTACAACGACAACCACGACTACAACAACAATCACAACCATAAACATAAACATAATTCTTCCTTTCTTGATGCCTATACGGGCTCCAATGGTTTTCCCAGTAGGTCTTAAAGCAATAAAGGAACCTTGTATTCAAGCGATCGTACACAGGTCCATCCAAATTAGAATACTTCGAGAATTCAAGAAATATAATAATTTCACCCCCAGATTTCTCTTCCAACGTACATTTCTCTATTACTTCCTCATAGGCAGTCTTTAAGGGGTCTAATCCCGTTATGAAGTTCTGACTGCGGTTCTGAATGTACTGAGTCAATCGATCCAACTCCTCCAAAATATTAATTTCAGTCTCGCTGTTTCTAGAAGCCATGCGAATAACATAATAGTTCCTGGATATTGTCTTATAAGCATCCGTATAATCGCTTGAAATATCATTGGACATGTTGAGAGTGTAGAAAGCGGTTATCGTTGCAGAAAAAGGTTGAAAAGCGGGAAGGCAAGTTGATCGATGATAGTGAGATGAGACCCGGAAGACGGACACCACCGCAATGCAAACTGTCTGTCTCAATTTGACATTTTGTCCATGGCTGAATCCTGTTAACCATACACATCCAGCTTGCCACGTTACCACTGTGTGAACCTTATTTGATAAGGTTCCAATGACAAGAATCCCCGTTTGGATGGAAAGAGGGAATTAGAGGGAGACGTGAGAACTGCAATGAAAACTTCACAAGCTTATTAGACGCTCTACGTGATGTATCTCACACAATCACCAATATCACAGCAATCACGATAACTGCATTGTTATGCCCTGATCTAAACTGTAGTGCAAATTGCGCCAATATCATGCGCATTTTACAGTGCATATTATGCACCGGGTGTCCATTGCTGGACCCCGGCCTGCTGGCACATTTCTTAGAATTAGTAATTTATTTTGCCTAATATTTTAGGAATTTACACTGGCACGCCTCGGCCTCCACAGTACTTAGGTGTGCCGACTGCGCGCCAGCTTCACTCAGTAAACCTCAACGAGGCCTTTGGCTCTGATCTTCTTGCCGCTTGCGCACGGTCACCAGCCCCATCCTGGGAATACCGCCGCAATTCCGGGCTGATCAACCAACCTCCGTCCCTGAGGAGTACTAATCCGTCGTCACGGCACTTTTCTTATCTATTTTATTGTTGTCATTTCCGTCTTACGGCTTTCGCTACTCTGCCCTACATTGTAGGTTTGTTTTATTTGTCTCGGAAGTTTTCCCGCTTATCGCGAGTCAGTGCTCCGCAGTGCGGCTCGTTTGTTGATCTTTTGTCGTCCCATACCGTTGGGCTGGATACCCCACTCGCTGTGGCTCGCCGGAACCATCCGGATACCTACGCCGATTCTACCCCTTCTACCTCCGACTGCACGCCCAGATCGGGGCCACCCGGATTTACACCCGGCTCGTGTTGGCCCTATCGGAGGGTTCTGCCGCTCGACTGCCCTTCACAGGGAGCAGGGCCTGAACACCCTGAGGTGCTCGTCCGCGACGCGGCTTGTTGTTTTCCCGTCGAGGTTTTTGCACCACAAACTGGTCTCCCGACTTAGAATCGGCTTAATTGGCCAACGTTCGTTGGAGTTGGTTCGTTTGTTTGGAGCCCAGATAGCTGGGATATCCGTTCTTACGGTTCTCTCATTGTCCGTTTTCGGAAGTTGTTTTGGGTTGCCCATTGGCCGACTGTGTCGTGAACGATGTCGTCCCGTCGCAGGAGTGGCGCGCCACGTGCCGCTTCTGTGCCCGGTTCGTCCGGCTTCCGGCAAGTTTGCCTCCGTTGCGAAGGACGCACTGGAGGTCCCAGGCAATGGCGACCCGAAAACCGGCTTCCCGGGGCCGCCGTTCTGATAACGGGACCCCACCCACTCGTGGGCCAACTGAAACCGCACCTGCGGCGATGCCGCCGCAGCGGTTGACGTTATGTCGTCGCGGCTCCGACGAGTATACCCTTCCGTAATTAGAGGCTCAGCGTTGACATCCTGCAGTAACTCCCAAGTGGCCTCATCCGGGACATTACGAAATCCGGCAACGGCTCCGATGAGCGGTGTCCTGGGATGTTTCGCGCGACTGATCCGTTGTTTACGTAGTAACCAGATTATGGAAACACCGACAGGTGAATTCGGCTGGTCTGCACGAGGCAGGCTGCCGCACGGCTGGACCGTGGCTAAACCCGCTGGAGACGGTCGAGCAAAATTTGCCTCGTTCTGATGCTGTTGCGCCGGAGCCCGGTTCTGAGGGGTTTCTCAGCACCGCGCCGTTCCCGGGATCGTCCGGCAAAGAAGAAGGTTCAAGTGTGAGTCTGACTCCGTTCTTCTCATCCTTTCTGATGAGGAGGGCCCCCAAAAAAAAAGGGGTCGGTCACCGGACTGTTCTTCGGACAGCGCGGAAAGCGCGTCCGCTATCGTGCATCCCGTTTCGCGGGCTACTGAAGCACTTCTGGTGGGTGCACGAGCGTACGCGGAAAGGACGGGAGACACCTCGGATGAAGGAGTTGAAGCCGACAAACGTTTACTGTATGGAGCTACTATCTTACCGATATTATCGGCTTGATGACACGAACGCCACAGAGGACCCCACGTGGGACTGGCAAAGTGCGAAATTCATCTCCGAACAAATGGAGCTCACGCTAAAATAGCCCCACAAGTTCTCTGGAAGATCCAATTTTGGTCTTGGATTTTCTTAGCCGCCTTCGTGCGGAAGCACGATGTACTTCGGATTGAGCGAGCGACAGGCCTACATCGCGCTGCCGTATTTTTTACGGGTGAGCCGAAGGATCAATTTCAATTCGGTTTCGTGGTCGTCTTCGCGCCTCCGAAGGAGGGAGTTCGTGGTCGTCTCGCGCTCCGAAGAGGAGTTCACGTGCTGGGCCGGAAGCGGTACCAAATATCTCTGGCGTTCTTACGCGAACAGCAATGCAGATACAAGGTGCTATGACTCGCGCTGCGAGACACGAAACAGGGAGCGAAGAGTCGGAAACCGTTATTCGACGCCTCAACAAGGCTTTCCACAGGATGTGGCACGTGTTCTACCGCAAGCTGAGCAGTGTACGAATGTGGTGTTGATGGACTGACCGATCCAATTCGGGACGTTGAGAGCCATATGAGAGACAAACGCCGGAATTACCTATTCTGGAACTCGTTCAATTGCTCCAAGCGGAGGGAGATGCAGCTCGAGCACGCACTGCANGATTCCTATCTGGAACTCCGCTATCCACTATCTCGCAACCACACACGCGGAGGGAGAATGCAGCGTCGAGCACGCACTGGCATAAGGCGCGCTACCGCCGCCGACTGCTCTACATGTGACGCACAGTGGCCGATACTTTGTCCCTTCGACTGCGTCATTCGCTGGAGGATGATCTGGTTGCAAGCGTGGTGGGGAGTTTACGGTATAGACAGACGATGGTTTCAATGCGAGTTCGGGAACTTGCCCGTCGACGACGGGCAGTCTACAGTGGATGGGCAGACCCCTCTGTACGCCGGACGTCCAGAGTCCCGGCAGATTGCCCGTGCGCACTCTGGGCGGATTCGAAGCCAACGCCTGATGGAGGGACCGTATCCTCCTCGACAGGGAGCGCCGGCCGCAAACCCAGACGGATCTTCTCGTCACCTTATTTGTCATACCCCCCATAGATTCACAGGCGCAGGGCACATGCTCCGAATTGCTTAATGCCCATCACGCGCATACATCGCGCGACAATAGTGCCTCAGTATGAGTCGTTGACGGCCCGCCGGAGCGGGAACGTGTTCCCGACAAATCGTACTTTCGTGCGAAGGCGGAGACTCAGGGCCTGGAAAGCCCAAGGAAACGGTGCGCCATCGAATGTGGATTGTAGCCGCCCCTGCGGAACCGAACACTACGCACACGATTGGCGGCGACGCTCACCTCAGAAAAACTGAGCAAGGGAGCCTCCAGAATGGAGAGGCGACCCCAGCGCGGGGTTTAGTGACCAGCCTGAGGTCTGCGAAGCCGTCGCTCCCCGCGTCACAATCTTTGTCGAGGGAAACTGCCACTACAGACGTGGACTCTGAGCACCTTGGTGTCTTGCGTCGCCCGTGGATACCGCGTCTAGAACCGGCCGGTTCCGGATAGAGTCCTGGTCATGGCGAACGTAACTACAACAGTTACGCACACCACCTAGGTGTTTCCGACCAAGTAATGGTTCGGCAAGTTGTCCGCTCGCTCGATACAAGGAGCTCCGCGCGCCAACTTCTTTCGGCTTCGCAGTCTATGATTCCGGCGCCCTCTGCCGCGTCCTCCTCACAGACCTTCGTGAGCAGCGGCAGATTGATATAGCGGATGCGAACATCGGCCACTTTCGACTGTGGGAGTTAATAGACTGCTCGTCAGGCTTGGCCGCTACGTGCGGAAGCTCGATTCTTGGTTTGCAAGACTCGCTGCGCCGGTATCCTCGGCTGCGACTTTCTGTGACCGCTTCCGTTCGATGCAATTCGACCGCCGAAGCGACCGTCGAGATGGAAGATGGACTCACTGTACCGATCGTCACCATCGACGCCACTTAGAAGGGCTCTGAAGAAAGCAAGTGCCATTGCTCCTGCGCGAAGCCTACAGCCGATGAACGGAAGTCTACAAAGCTCCGAGTAGCTCGGCCCATTTCCATCCCGCCTGAATCACAGTCTGGGTTACTGTGACCTCCCCACAATGTGGCTTACAAACGGTACAACCGTTGCCTTGGTTACAGGAGAAGCATCAGCTTGCCCCTCGCTAATGGGATTGTTTCGTCGAACCCGAGAAGCCTTTTCAGGTGCTGGTTGCGAACTTCAGCGTTTTTCTCAACGGTTGGTTAGGAGCCAAGTTATTGGTTCGTGCTTCCGCATCCCTGCGGCTATAGTGCCTACTCAGGTTTCTATTGCCGAGGTTCTCGGATCCCTCGAAGCTGAGGAGGGGGAGGCGGAACGGAACAATTCCGAAACGACTGGACCGAACAGTTCGTCGGAGATGCTACGCCGACTTCGTCGGATGCAAATAACCGCAGCCTGGTCGAAGGAGCAATGCCGACCTCGTTCGACAGTAATGATACGGACCTGAGTGCTGCTGACACGAAGGATAAGGCAGTACAGGAACTGGAGTCTCTGGATCTTGAACATGTCCCAGAGACTCACCGCGATAAATTGCGGCACATGCTTGAGGAGTTCACGCCCATGTGGGATGGCACTCTGGGTAAGATTGGTATTACCGAACATCGGATTGATTTGCTACCGAATACTCGGCCCATTTCACAGCACCCTTACAGGCAGGACCGACAGCTCGGCCAGGAGGAGAAAGCTCAAGTTGAGAAGATGCTCCGCGCTGGAGTTATCGAGCCGGCTCGTCACCTTGGGCATCGCCGGTGGTGCTCGCGCCCAAAGCTGATGGGTCTTGGCGATTTTGCATCGATTACCGCAAGCTAAACGCGGCTACGGTCAAGGATGTGTATCCTATCCCACGAATGGATGAATGCATCGATTCATTGGGCGACGCGAAAGTGTTCACAACCCTAGACGCGAATTGGGGCTATTGGCAGTACCCGTGAGGGCTGAGGATCGTGACAAGACGCTTCGTTTGTCATGAAGGATTGTACCGATTCAATCGGATGCCCTTTGGGTTAACGAACGCGCCAGCCACTTTTCAACGAGCTGTGGATATTTTGCTAGCCCCGCTTTAAGTGAAGACTTGCCTGGTATACCTGGATGACATCATTGTCTACTCCAGCAACCTGGATGAGCACTTGACCCACGTACGGGATGTGATGCGAGTCCTACGCGATGCAGGCATTACGTCAAGTCAAGAAGTGTGAGTTCTTTACCGAAACCGTCAGGTATCTCGGCATGTTATCCGTCCGGGACGGCTTTCCGATTGACGAAGTACGGTGAAATCCCTCAAAGAGGCTAGACATCCGAGGACGCAGACGGAACTCGATTTTTTCTGGCTTGTGCAATGTGTATCGCCGCTTCATCCGAACTTCGCGGATATCGCTGCACCTCTGAACGAGCTTCTTCGCAAAGGCCAGCCAGTCGATCTGGAAGAATTTGATGACCGCAAGGTCGCGGCTTTCTCGTCGCTCGTGGACGCGGTGACATCGCCACTGTTTTATCCCTGCCTAGGGCTGGTTGCCATATGCAGTAGATACGGATGCGAGCGACTACCAAGTCGGCTGTGCCTATTCAGACCACCAATGATGGCGAGCGATTGCCAATTGGGTATTGGTCAGGAGCCTCAAGTTCACGAGAGGAATTACTCGGTATCCGAGAAGGAGTGCTTGGCAGTTGTCTGGGCGTTACAGACACTGGGGCCCTATCTTATGGGGACCCGCTTCATTGTCCATACCGATCATTCGGCATTACGCTGGCTACTCTCTATAGCAGAGCCATCTGGCCGCTTGATGCGGTGGAGACTTCGCTTGTCGGAATTCGACTTCGAAATCCGTTACAAGAAAGGACTCCTGAACTCAGGCTGCTGCACTGTCCCGCTTGGAAACAGCGGCTGAAGCTGCGCCAGTCGATGATCTGGAGATACCGTGCTTCCTCGTGGAAGACGGCTCGAGCGATGCCGATGAGGAATCGGAAGGATGGGACATCTACGATGCTGTTTTAGCCGTGTCAGACACGCAACCCGAACCGGGCTCTTTCGTACCGATCAAGCCGGAGGAACTCATCCGGGAGCAGCACACCGACCGTTTTTGTACGGAGATCCGTAGTCGCCTAAACGGTGGAGCACAGTTGCCTTTCGTCGAGAACGACAAGGATTTCTAATCCGGACCGTCGGAAACAGGCCACAGATTGTGGTTCCGCACTCACTTCAGTCACGAGTACTGCATTTGTCGCACTACGCGAAGTTGTCAGCCCACCCTGGTGGCAGGAAGTTGTACTACACCTTACGGAAGGACTTTTACTGGCCAGCAATGGCTTTTCGACGCGTATGCCCACTGTTCGTGATGTTCTGACTGCGCGAAGAACCGCGTCAAACTGCGGAAGTACTCCAAGAAGTTGGTACTCTTCCCCTGCTAGGGCTCCACTTGAATTCGTGGCAATTGACTTGCTCGGCGAGTTTATCCGCACTCGCCGGGGAAACCGGTTTCTACTTGTGATCACCGACCGTTTTTCTAAACTGGTACGGACTGTGCCTTTGACGAAGGTTACCGCCAGTGCGGTCGCCCAAGCTTTCGTTACACACTGGGTTTTTGTCTACGGACCGCCGATTGACCTGTTATCGGACAATGGACCGCAGTTTACGGCTAAGTTCTTTCAGGACGTTTGCCGCATCTTGCGGATCCAAAACTGGTTTACGACAACATACCACCCCCAGAGTAATGGGCAGGTTGAACGTTTTAACCGCACAATGCTCAATGCATTACGGACATTCGTTGCCGAACATCCGTCGGAGTGGGATCAATACACCGATGCGGTGACATATGCCTACAATACGCAGGTTCATCGCACTACTCAGATCTCGCCGTTCGAGCTTGTGCTATCACGCGTTCCACCTTCGGTGGCTATCGAGCCACAGCCAACTTTGGATAAGTTCCCCTCGCCTCGTCTACACAGGGACGCCTGGAAGGCCTGGCTTAAGAACATCATTCCTACAGTTAGGCAAACATCGATAAGGCACAAGCCGCGTACAAGCGGAAATTTCGACGCACGAATGCGCAGGGATGCCCCTCAGATCAGGGAAGGTAACTACGCCTTCCTACGGAAGGAATACTATAACCCGGAAAAGGAGAAGAGGCATAAGCTCTCTCCTATCGCGGACGGCCTACAGGGTTATTTCTATCACGATACAACGGTTGTCCTCGATATTGAGGGTGAACACGAGCGTTTTTCGCGCGATCGCGTAACGCCTGCGCCACAGCCTGTTCGTCAGAAAAAGCAACCGGAAACGCCGGACAGCGCTACGCCTACTGTGACCAAGCCGCGACAGCGGGAGAGCGCGCTTCGTTGTCAGTCCTGCGCATCCTAGCCGCGGACTTGCTGATTTGCCGGCAAAGCCGGAAGCTAACCCGCCAGTCTCGAACGCCGCACATGTCACACGCGGATACTGGCCCTCAGGGGATACTCACCACACCCGACGCTCCAACTGAGGAGGGGGAGGAGGAGGTAAGTCGCTCGATTCGTTGTCGCCGTCGTCGACGGAAGTGCCTTTGCAGGCCTCCGGGCCGCACGCAAGTCGTGGTGAAAGCACGCGGACGCGCGACGTACAGGAAGATTCGGAAGAAGCGAGAAACGCGCAGTTATCGCGGAGTAAAGAGGAACGCACACTTCGGTGGAGCACGAAGCTGGAGAACGCGGGGAAAGAAACGGAGTCTCCAGGAGTAGCTGCTGTCAAGAGGGCAAGTCGCCGGGCCCGCCGGATAGCACTGAGGAGACGGCCGAGCACAGAGCGTGACAAGAGCCTGGCACGTGAGAACCCGGTAGCCGGGAAATAAGAGGGTGGCTTACACCACCGCAAGAACAGTCAAACGATCATCGCGCGCAAGTAGAGGCGGCCGCAGTCGGAGCCCGGCAGCGGCAGCGCCACTCGCGCAAAAAGACCGGAAACCGGAAAAAGAAGCCTGTCCAAAAGACCGTGTTGTTACGGCAGAACTCCGAATAGAGGGGAAAGATTATTATTAGAGGCAATCGAGTAGTGAGCACGATTGACACCAGGAGAGCATGACGAGGCAAACCGCCGCACACGAGGACGCCACAAGAAGTAGGCTGTGGCCATCTAACAGGCCACACACGCCGGAAAAGGGTCTCTTGCGAAGCACGCGTGCGCCAGTGTCTGGCCTTTGCCGGCGACCGCCCTCCAGTGGAGGGTGAAACACACGAAGCCGGGCACGTGCCGCTGTAAGGCTTGCGGCCGCCGGAAACGAAATTCCGAAGGGGAGGAGCTTCGGCACGCAGAGGGGCCCGTGCCACGCGCAGGCCCCACCTGGAGGAGGTTTGCAAGCAAATGCTTGCAAGGCGTCGCCTGGCGAGGCACGTGCAGCAACGACCATCGCGACAGGCTGGCACGGATTTCCGCATTGCGGAACCGTTCACCCCTCACTCGGGAGATCTTGCCGGAACGCCGGAAGCTCGCTATTCGAGAACACCGAAGCTCGGTAACAGCCCGACAATACAGGAAGGAAAGCCAGAACTCTGGAAGCCGGAATGACATGGAAACACCATGGTCAAAATGGCTCTCGCCTGGCGTACAGGATGTCTTGCCGTCAGACGGAAGCCGAAAGTAACCAATGAAGCCCACGACGGGAGAGGTAACAACGACACCTCGAGAGAGGATACATCGACAAAGCCGCATCCTGCGCGGAAGGTCCTCGATGAGGAGTATGTCATTGACCGTCTGATAAGTCACGGCTACGCCCCTGACGGGGAACTACTGTATCGAGTCCGTTGGTACGGCTACGCCTCTTCAGAGGATACGCACGAGCCCATTGAGCACTTGCCTCGCTCGAAGGTCTTGCAGTACCACCGTCGCACACGGACACCGATACCGGCTACGCTGGACAAGGCCCAAGTGGGTTGACCACCCACGTCTCTATTGAGCACAGCCGTCCCAGACGGAATATGCCGCCTCATGCGGACAGTATTGCATTACGCAAGAATATGCCGCGTCAAGCGGATGCAACTTGAGGTTAACTCGAGATCACTTAGCCGCCTCAGGCGGACCAGGCCGCTCTAAGCGGACAGCTTTTCGCTGAACAAACATGCCGCGAAATGCGGAAGCCACTTACAGTGGAGAAGAAGATAAAGAAGAAAGAAGCCTAAGAAGAAGGAGAAGAAGCCAGGAAACTGGAAGGAAGACTAAGAAGTTTTATCGCTACAGCCGCTTGTGCGGAAAGTTACCCCTCTCTTGTGGGCCATTCGCAACAGCCTCAAACGAGGTATTGCCCACTGAGAAGGGGGAGAACAGGAAGAAAAATGTGGGCCAAGCCAGCAGGGCTGGTGAAGTTTACCTCTAACTATTGAGTTCGCCCCTCATCATCAGGGTCTACTACGGACTACTACAGCCGTCAGGGATCTCGAGCCGGAAAATTACGCGCCGGACGGTCCAGCACCTGGGGTGCCCCCACTACCGGGAGCCCCGGAGAAGCGCTGTGCCGCTATTGCCTGCAACTCCGACTCGTCGGTCGCCGTATCGGGAACGGCCACTCCCACGCCTCGAAGGAAGTCGCGAATGACCGCCGCTCGCGGAGTGAGAGAAGAACTGCCGCCCACGGCGGATGCTACATCCTGAGCCCACGGGCCGGTCGGAGCGGGAGCCGCTACAGCGGGCGGGTCAACGATCACGACTTCGTCGTCATCTCCCGTAGCGTCGGGCTCCGAGGCAACCCCCACTGGGCTCCCCTCATCCATGGGACTTCCTCCCTCTGCAGGGTCATCACCGTCATCGTCGACGTATACGAACCCACGCGGGTGCCCTTCCGGATATATCGCTCCTCTCGCGGCGACCAGCCGCCTCAGCGGGACCAATTACCTCCCAAATCCATGGGTCAAAGTATACGAAGTCGCCGGCGTTGACGTTCCGTCCGGGAGAACGGTCCGACTGCCGACGGACCCCGTCGGAAACCTGACTAGCAGGCACCTCATTCCAGTCAATCTGGTCAATGACGTCCACCAACGCGGTGGCTTCGCGCGCATTGCGGACCGAGCCGAGCACTTCGGAGAGATCCAACGCTCGGATCGCTTGCCGGATGAGTTCCGGGATGAACCAAACTCGGTATGAGTCATATGCCTCGATGAGGAGGAAAGCCGCAACGCGGACGGTCCATTCTGTTGCCAGGATGCTCCACAGGCCGCGAGGCGGATCATTCATGAAGTACGAGCCTATGTAAGTTAGGCAGGGCGGTAGCTCTACGTGACACCCTCGTGGGACTTCGACCGCAGGCCAGAATGACGGCAGCGGCAGGTATCGCCCAGTATGGGAATGACGCGCAATGCGTTCCACCTCCGTGCACTGGTACGGCACCAGTACCCCGAAGCGGGAGCGCCATTTCCTCTCGAAGCGGAGGCCTTCATGAAATTGAGACCGTCCAGGACGGCGAAGGAACCGGAACTCGGCGCGAAGGATCGGCCGCGCCCACAGGATCAACTCCTGCTGCGGCTGAACGGTATCCGAATATCGGTCAATTTCGTCCAACGCGTTGGCTAGATGGTCGCCGTAGCCGACCTCGCCGAAAGTTCGGTAACGTGCCACATCTTACTGGTACTGTGCCGGCACCGGATGTTCGTTCGGAGCTCGGAAGTGTCGCGCGTACCCAATGCGGGCCATCTCATTGCGAGCGAATTGTCTCGTCTCGTTTCGACCTACAAACAGGCAGCTCGGTATAACCGCAACGCGGGCGATCCAGTCCCATGAACGGGTAACGTCAGCAGGAAGCCCACCAGGGAGTTGACCGTCGACAGCGTACGAGTCGACGAGCTCCGTATCCCGAACGGCTTCGGCGTCAAACCAGGGAGCCTGGGCAAAAAGGAAACTGTGCCGGTGCGGATCCCGGATGCGTAACGCGCCTGCGGTAGGCCATCCACCCAGCGTAGCTGGCATCTCGGCGTTGAACCAATCCCACACGGGCGCGGGACCAGCCTGGGCTGGAGCGTGATCTTGTCCGGAAGAACCCGGCTGGGAGGCAGCCGCCGACTGCGGGAGAGGAACAGACCGGAACGGCGGGTTCGATACTTGCATGCGTGCCGTCGAGGACGGAGGGCCGTTCGGTGCGTTGGACATCGCGGGAGGGCTCGAGATGACGAGGTTCGCTACTGACACCGGAGGTGTTGGTGGCTCCGAACAGTTCTCGGCAGACCCGTCTTGGGAGACTTCCTTATATACCTCCATCGCGAGGCGTATCGAGCCGACGGAGTCGGTGTCTCAGCCTGAGAAGGGGGAGATGTAGAGCAAAACGCCCTTTTGTGGGGATGCACCGAGGTGTTTTTCATAGTTTGTTGATCCGTCATCGGCTTCGACACCTCAGGTTATGAGAGGCTACTGGGGTAGTGCCCTATTTTGGGTTATGCCTAGGAAGGGTAGTATTTCTGCACACGTGTGCCAAGTTGGCCCGATAGCGGGTGCGCCGTGGCAAGCCTGCCACGGTTGCACACCTGTAGTGTATTGGCCGGCAGCGCCGGATAGTTAGATATTTTAATTGATATTTTCAAGTGCCGTATATAAGTGGCGGCACTTGCCGCCACTGTACGGGAAGTAAACCTCAACGAGGCCTTTGGCTCTGATCTTCTTGCCGCTTGCGCACGGTCACCAGCCCCATCCTGGGGAATACCGCCGCAATTCCGGGCTGATCAACCAACCTCCGTCCCTGAGGAGTACTAATCCGTCGTCACGGCACTTTCCGTATCTATTTTATTGTTTTCATTTCCGTCTTACGGCTTTCGCTACTCTGCCCTACATTGTAGGTTTGTTTTATTTGTCTCGGGAGTTTTCCCGCTTATCGCGAGTCAGTGCTCCGCAGTGCGGCTCGTTTGTTGATCTTTTGTCGTCCCATACCGTTGGGCTGGATACCCCCACTCGCTGTGGCTCGCCGGAACCATCCGGATACCTACGCCGATTCTACCCCTTCTACCTCCGACTGCACGCCCAGATCGGGGCCACCCGGATTTACACCCGGCTCGTGTTGGCCCTATCGGAGGGTTCTGCCGCTCGACTGCCCTTCACAGGGAGCAGGGCCTGAACACCCTGAGGTGCTCGTTCGCGACGCGGCTTGTTGTTTTCCCGTCGAGGGTTTTGCACCACAAAGGTGACGCGTTGTCAGCGGAGCGTAAGTATCCTCGTCAGTCCGTAAGTAACCGCTCTGATTTCTCGTTAACAGCGGTGCTCTGATTGGACGTGGCAATTTCTTAAAAACCTGCTTGAGCGTCCCGCCACGTAGGAACGTGGACACGGAAGGCTTACAGCCGACAACTGTCGATTTCTGATTGGATGAAGAAGAATGTGCGGAAACAGTCTGAATAACAGAACTTGCTCTCCACTTGGCAACGTGTTATTGGTGTCGTTCTGGTCACGTAGTGAAATTTGATTAGTCGACAAATTCGGCTCTTTATTGGTTGAATTCGACGGATGACGTGTTCCACTTAGTGCGTCGTTATTGCCCGTCTTCTTGTCCTTGGTGTCCACGTGTTCAACTTTGTCCACGTCGGACTGTTTTCCAGTTTTACTGTCAGCAGATTTAGTCACTGTAAAAATGTTAGTATTGTAAAGCGATGCTACCAAATTGTAGCAATCTGGAAAGTTTTTCTGAAAGTTTTGTTGTCAAATGTTTAAAACTTACTGATTATTTTCAGATTTTGGACTTATTTTTGGACTTTCAGATTTTTGAACAATTTTCAGATGCACTCAGAAGTCTACGGACAACTGAGTTCTGGTATTGTTTCAGGAAAGAGTGTCTTGTCGGGGGAGGCTCTTTGAGGCACTCGATCCCGCTTTGCACTTGAAGCGGGAAGAGAGAGAGCGCAAAGGCCGGCGACAAGAACAGTTTATATAATGCTCTAAGAACTATAGTAGAAGCACTGTAGTGTAGATAAACATTAGCAGTAACTACAATAAACTTCTACTTATTAACAATACTCATTGTAGATATAACAACCATTATTTCCACCACAATAATTCCAGCAAATCCAAATTCTAGCCTAAGTAGAAGTCCCAAATTCAATAAATTGATTTGCGGCAATCAATTCATAACAAGTAAGGTGGCGTCAGGGCTTTCCTCACACAATCACCACACGTTGGCATCTCAGCCGACATCTCGCCGACTCATTTGGGAGATGAACTTCATTGAAGTGAACATTGCCGTTGTACGCATGTATCTTCAGCTTTCAGCTCGTGCTTCGCGACCTAGTTCGCATACAAGTCAAATTTGGGTTGATTTGCACTGAGGCGCAGAGCTTCCTTACGGATAGGCCATGACCAAGATTGCCGTCGAGCTCGGCGCCGTACAGGAGACGTTACAAGTGCCGTTGATGGCGCGAGCACAAGAGACGCAGCAGCCCAACTGCGTGCTTCGCGACCCGAAGGCTGTAGAGATCGTCAACTCGCTCAACTACGACTTCTCCAAGTGGGAAAACGTGAGGAAGACAATCCGAATCAACGCGGTACGCACGGTTATGATGGACGAAGACATAAAGCAGTTCTTGGAGCGCTTTCCCGCTGGCACCGTCGTGGAGATTGGATGCGGGCTTAACACGCGCTTTGAGCGACTTGACAACGGTACTGTGCGGTGGTTTGATCTCGATCTTCCCGATGTGATCGCGTTGCGACGCAAGTTTTTCGAAGACGGAGCGCGCAGGACGATGATTTCTGGCAGCATTGTTGATACTGAGTGGATGGACGCTGTGAAGAAAGTTGCGGGCCGTGGTTGTTCGTGTCAGAGGCGGCCATGATTTACTTGGACGGAGATAATGCAAAGAAGGCGATCATACAGATTGCCGAAAACTTTCACCCGGTGTGGTTTTGTACAGATACCGCAGACACACTCATGATGAACACGCAGAGTAAGCATGTGATTATGAAACATTTGCCAAAGGAGAGTTATTTCCGGTGGGCTTGTGATGATGCACAAGAAATAGAGCGGTGGACGGACGGAAAGCTGAAGCTTATTAGATCGAATTCGTTTGGGGAGGCGGAAGATGCATCTTGGCAAGGGTATCGCCTTAATGTTTTGCTGAGCAAGTAGGACAACTCAGTTCGTATAGTTGCGGAGGGAGGTAGAAGGCTGCTGATGCAATTTGGGGTCGGAAGTATCATAGTTGCCAATCTGCAGCAGATCTGCCTGTTGAAGCTACGACGGGTACAAGGATAACCTGGCTCTCTCGTTATTGCGCCTCAGGAAGACCAAGGCCGTATTTGTGACTAGATTTTTGACCAAGTCGGAAAGTCAAAGTCACCCAAAAATTTGTACTCAGTCATATTTAGTGCCATTTTCCTTTGTCCTTTTTCTAAAAGTCTTTGCTTAGAAATTAAACTGCACTACTCTTTGGTTTCAGATATATTGGAATTTCCGAACCAGGAAGCTGATTTATTGGAAATTCGGGGCTGTGAATTGGATCTTTGCTGCTGTGACGTCTTGCCGCCAAAACCCATGCATTGATCAATGGAGGGACACTCACCTTGGCGGCAAGCACTCAGTCGACGATCAGCGATCTTCCTATCGCAGCCATCAACATCTTCTTGCGAAAGCTTTTAGTTTTCTTTTCACCCACCGACCTTCTCCATGGGACAGTTTGCATCTCCTAGATGCCGCTGGAGTTTGACTACGTTGCTTTCAAGCTTGTGCCTTTGTGTTTACTGCTGCACACCCACTACCAAAACTCAGTAAAGATCGCTCATCGAGCTGGCACCGAAATGACTAATAAATCCTATGAAATCATGGCAATGCTAAAGGTTGTCACATTGGTAGAACTCTCGTACAGACATATTGCGTTTGTTTTATTAGAACACTATCAGCGCTAGTCTATGTTTTTAGGATCTCTACCTAATACAAACATATGTGGCAAAATATATACGATGTTAGTTGTTCAATCATTATTATCATAAGAAAGCTTGTTTGCTGTGAAGTATTTCTTTTGGACCAAACATTAGGTGGTCTGATAAAAATGTCAAACATATAACAAACGTACAATAAAACAAAACCACCTACCGTTAAAAATAAAACGTAAATCGCAGAAATCATATAGATGCAAACTATGGCAAGGATATGATTGCTTTTACAGCATTGTAACCACTTTTCTATGCAATCTCGGAATCCTTTCAAGTTTCCTAACAGTAGTTGCACAACATGCTAAAAGGAGCATTTATATCTTCTTTTTAAAACAAAGCCGATCTTTCTATTCTATAATGCGCGAATCTA
>VCMS01000650.1:0-13315 GCA_022539475.1 Gracilaria domingensis | reverse complement strand
TTATAAGCTGCACTCAAATTGTTAAAACGAAACGAAAAGAATATTATATCTGTGCGTGAGAACTTTGCCAAGGAGTGTCGTCATTATTGTTTGGGTGAATGTATGGCGGAGGAGGTCTATCATATTAAACGCCATCATTCTCATGCACGAAATGCTGTACGTGATACTTTTCATGAAAATGCTCTATGAAATTGTAGCATTACAACATAATTGATGTTTGCTACTCCAAATCTGCTTTCCTTTAAAACAACAAAAAGAACGTAAGGCCTTTCAATCACGGCCGCATGGTGGACGCACTGCAGTCTGTACTCAGTACATGGTACCAACTGATGAAACAGTTTTGTTGAGTAGTCCAGTGTCCAATGTTCGCTACTTTCTCCACCCTGCTCTATCGATGACGAATGCGCTCTGCCTCTTTTGACGTTCGCAACGAGGTCATTGTTTAAATTTCAATCGCTGCCACTGTGATCACGTTATTCTCATCAGATATTGCCGAAATACCATCCGGGCTGCCTGCCAAGAGTTCAGCACTCTTTGACCCAATTAGTCCAGTAGTCCATATTCTATTGATAGTATATCGTTTTGCGTATTGCGGTCTAAATATTGCTTGAACCTGGAACGCATTTCCGTCTAAAACGTCATTGTCAGAGAAGAGTTTAGGAAGTGAGCGCACAACACTCTTTTCGTTGATGGATCCCTCCCGCATTCCCGCCGTCACTGTCAGCGGCTTCATAAACCAAGCCTCCAAAGAGGATTTGTGTGGTATAACCGATCGGTGCGAGCTGCTAGTGGGGAGCCCTGCGTGGGCTCGACCCGGCGGAGGGAGTGAAACGCGTGACACCTAATAGGTCGGCAGCACCCGCCGTTGCCTATAGTGCACGGTGACCAAGTGGTAAATACGCCTGCATTGGTGTGCGGCAGGCACGTATAACCCTCGAGGTCAGCAAAACTATTAGAGGACTACTAGACTTACCAATTGGTGACTGTAGAACCGAACTGGTGTCAAATTAGCCTAGTTGGTGCTTGACTTTACCATTTGGTGTGGGAGGTTGGCGGCTCGGGGGTTTAGTACCCCCGAGCGCCCCTCCGGCTCTCACGGGCCTAGTGCCACGTGGGCCACCGGGAGGTGCATTTGTGGTGCACCACCCCGGCCACATATCTACACTACCTAGTAATTATTAATTCTAAATTATCGAGAATAGACTAATTAGTCCTGTCCAAGCCTGCGCTTGCGCGTCCCACGTGGTACAGTAGACACACGTGCCCGGGAGCCCGTGACGTCACCACTTGGTCTTGTAGAGCCCCCGTTGATCTGGCCGAGCTATACTACAGACCCCCCTCCACCGACAGGCACGCCCCGTGGCTGCGAAGGTCCCACGGCGTTTGCCGCCTTTTCACCAAACGGTCGTCGGCGCGCATCGCCTGGCGCACGGCGCGTCTCGCGATGACGCGAAGATGGCGCGGTGCACGGCGCGGCTCGCCACATGCACTGCAGCGCCATTACCCACGCCGCCGTACCCCCTGTGGTAGGTGCGATCGTACCTTACGTCCCTCGTGGTATTGGAACGCGAAACCGCGAACCGCGACCATTCAGGTTGATCTTGTTGCGCGCCTGGTACCACGTGGTTGTCTTCGCCTCTTTGGTCCCTCCCGGAGGAGTCCGTCACTCCATCTTCCCCTGTCCGTCCTCCCCCTGGGCGGGTTAGTCCCGGCTTACCAGTTGGTTTCGAGCCTCCCTTCGGTGGGGTTCGCAGTTGTCAACCGATCGGCACACCGCCCCTCGTGGTGTCGCTCCTATTCTCTGTTGGCCACTTGGTCTTGTGCCGTACTGAGGTGATACCTCGTTGGTTCCGACACGTACTGTCTCTCCGCTTGAGTGAGGGCGCCACTGGGGTGTCGTTGCCTTGGGCGGCCGCGTCGAGGGTGAGGAGACTCCTGCCCGTGGCTCTTCAGACTTCGTGACCGTACCGGTGCTGACGCCGCTTCTACCTAGTGGTCTGCCTCATCGGGGTGTTCAGGCTTGATTCAGGTCCAGCCGAGGGGTTTACCCGACTGCGTGGCGTTCAGCGCCCCTCCACCTGGTTCCTCGCGGTCTCCTTCCGTCCCTTAGGTTCCCTCTGGGGTGGTTGTACCCTCCCTGGTTCACGGAACCCGTCCAGCCGGCGCACAACCCTGGTCATTTTCACGGTGTGTCAGCTCGCTCGAGCGGCGTGCCCGTTCTCTGTGACCCCTCAGGTTTCATCTAGTCATCCAATTGGTGGTGTTCCCCCTCTCGGTTGGTATCCTCCGTGGCACGCTCTCGCTCCAACTCGCGCCTTTTATACCTCATGGGTGATCAACCCGCTTCCCCAACGGGGTGGTCGATGACGTTCGAACGCCGTGAAGACGGTGCCGAGGAGGGCATCGCGCGCGCCCGTCCCGTTGTGGTGGACCCCGGGGGTGAGACGGCGCCGTTTCAATCGAATTACCACGTGGTTGACTCTTCGCAGCCCTGTCTGCCGTCCCAGACCGGTACACCTGTGTCCCTTCCATCGGGCGCCGAGGCTCCCGTGGAGGCCAACCACTTGGTATTGGAGGAGCCGCACTTCGACCCTATAAAGGGATATTCGGCTTCTGAAGTCTCCCCCTCGGCGGAGGTCAACCGTTCGGTTCGCGAAACTGTTGCCTCCCGGTCGAGGATGTCTGGCAAGACCCCTGGGGTAGCGCGCGGCCGCGGAGGTGGCATCTTCAAGCCTAACACGCGGTCGAGTACGCGTTCTCGTCAAGACCCTTACGGTCGCGGTGGGTATGATCCCTACGCAGCCGCCGCGGGTCCGAGCAACGTTAACCCTCTTGCGGTGGCCGGTACGGTGGAGGCTCAACAGCTGAATCCTCATGACCTTAATAGGACGCACGGGCAGCCGCATGCCCACTATGGTGCACGCTTTGCCGATATCTCCGCCGAATTGGTCGCTCTGGGGAACTGGCCTTTCCACATCAGTTCCTCACTCTGTCCCTTGCGGTTCCGCCACATGGGTCTCACGCAGTATACCGCAATTGCCCGTTGGGATTGTCGCCGGTTGGAGGCGGTGCCTATGGCACCTCCTCCACCACGCAAGGGCGAGAAGCAGAGCCGGTTCGGTCGACAACAGTGTTTCCATGCGCGGCAGCGACACACGAAGTTTCTATACTACATCCCCGTGGCCGTACCGTCGGATCTCCCCTTCATCCGCTGCGATGGGGAGGTCCACTACTTCCGCCGTTTGGTAGATATCCTTCACCGCTTGGACGAACCTGCTACGCACATCGAGGTCGATCTGGAGTACGTCGCGTTTGAGCGCCCTTTAGATACCAATTATTGGACTGACCGTGGGAGGTGGGCGACCGATGCGATGGCTGAGAGCCGTGTTCGTCACCGTAACAACCGTACGCGGACCATGTTCCTGTTCCACAACGTTGAGTATTGGTCGCAGAGCGACCACAACCGCCGGACATGGTATGTCAATCGACCCTCTTGGTGGGACCACTATGAAGTATGTCAGTGGCTGGAAGTGCCGACCCCGCCGGTCCTTGCGTACTTTGGTAGTAGCATCTCCCTCGAGAGGAACAACGCATATGCCGTTTGGTCGGTCGCGCGCAGCGAGTGGGCCGTCATGGTGGCTATCCTCGCCCTTCAGGCTTCCGTGGAAGGTGTGACTTGGGACACGCGCTGCCCTGACAAGTCTGTCGGGATCAGCGGAACTCAACCAGTTGGTCGTATCTTCAATATTCCCAACGATGTGTCGGCGACATTCGTGCCATGGGGCTCTCCAACATCGTGGAGGGCACCAAATATACTGCGCAGCAGTTGGATGGCTACCTCACTGCGGTAAGTAACCACAATTGGGGGCCTGAACAGGGTTGGGATGTCTACGACCCGGAGGTTCATAGCATCGTGCCTCTCCAACAGCAGCACATGGCTGGCGAAGACCCATTTGGTAATGACGATACCGTGATGGTGGCTGCCGAGAACTATGAGTCCCCGCATTGCCTCCGTCGGCACCTGTACAGGCTACTCCTCCGACCAGCGTGGCTGCGCCTGTTCCAAGTGGTCCGGCAACCCTCAGGCGGCTGCTCACCCTCCCGGACGGGCTGCCCAGGGGCCTCTTCGGGTTGGTTTCCAGTCGCTTCCGGTGAATCCGGTGCCCCCTGGTGGTGATAGTGGCGCGATACGGAGCGCTCTGGCTCGTCTCAACCACGCCTCGATGGTGCACTTCAACCGTCCTGGTCCAAATGACATCCTCACCGCTGTGGATACTCTTACCAACTTGCTCCCCGTGGTTGCTCACCACGAGCGGCGCACTTCTGAGCTGCGACAGTTCCGCGACTACTTCCAGCGCAATCTCTACCGTGAGGTGACAGCCTATGTTGGTCAGTTGAGCAACCTTGTGGAAGGCCACGCGCCGTTACATCGACCCCCTGTGGAAAGTTTCAACCCGTACGCTCCTGCGTCACAGCAACCTGCGACCCCAATGGTAGGCTTTGGTGGCCTTGGTACGTATCAACTCCCTGGTGGACCTCCTGGTGGTGATCCTGCGGCACCTTTCCATACTCCGCTTGGTCCTCACAACGTTCCTCTTCCTCCAGCAAGTACTGGGACAGGAGCACCAAGTGGTTTCTCAACTGGTTTCCGTTCGGCTCCGCTTCCGCCGACGTGCGGTGCTCCTAGGCCGCCTACTGGTCTGACCCCCGGTGCAGGGCCGTCTAGTGGTCTTGCTCCTCCGACCTCTGGTGGCATCCCTCCGTCTAGCTTACCGCCTTCCTTCCATCCACCCACTGGTCCTGCGAATACCATGCCGGTAGTCAGCAGCGGTACCCCTGCGGGACCTGCTGGTACTTCTGCTCCCTTACCAAGTGGTGGTGCGCCACCGAGCGCGGCTAGCGGCGGGGGCGGAAGCTCCGCCGGACCTATGTCGGTGTCCTCTGGTCGTGGAGGTTCCGCTTCATCTCGCGGGACCTCCCGTGGACGTGGTCGCGGTCGTGGAACCAGTCGTGGACGCGGACGTGGCCGTGGGTCCTCCAAGGCCTCCTAAGTCACCTCGTGGTTCCCTCTCGTGGATTCTTCCGACTAATAAAGTGTCTTGCATTGTGATCTCTGATCTTCTTTTGTTTTCCTGTTAGGTTAGTTAGTTAGCTTTTCGTGTAGCGTGGCGTTCAACGGCTTCGATAACCCCCCCCTTCCTTAGCGACGCGTACCACGCGAAGCAATACCAGTTGGTGGGGGCGTTCGCCCTTGCTTGCGCCAGTATCGGATGATGAAGTTGCTAGGGATATGACCAGGTGGTTCCATAGAGTCGTGCTCGGGCGACCATCCATACCATCTTACCCGGTAGCGCATACCCTTTGTGGTGTGTTCGTGACCTACAATGGTGTCAATAGCGCACTCCTGAGTGTCTACTTGAGGGTGTGACTCTTCCATTTGGTCATGGGGTGCGTGGCTCCCCGTGGGTGGTGTGACCCGTTGGTCTTGCCGAGGCTCGATCTCCTGTGCCGCTTGGGTCGTGGGGTCAGCCGTTACGGCTCTGGTGGAAGGTTGACCGCTCGGCTGACTCATCATAGGAGGGGGTATGGGAGACGTTTGCTCCCTCTCCGCTTCCTGCTGCGTTGGCTCACCTATTGGTTGTGCATTCGCTGTCGTCGGTTGTGCGGCCTTGACAATCCTGTCGATGGAGACCGTGTTCTCCAAACCTTCCATTATGACCGTAGCGGTATGCTCGTCGGAGCGAATCACCTTGTATGGTCCCGTGGACTTGGGTAGTAGTTTAGAATTGATATCCTCCTCAAGGCGGATGTCCTCTTCCATCTCCGCTGGGGTTGGTCGCTTACCTTTTGGTGGCACGTCAAGGAAGACCATGTCTCCTGCTACCACTTTGGTCACTTTGCTCACCGTTCGGTCATATTCCGCTTTATACCGTTCTTGGGCTGCTGTCATCTTAACTTTGGCAGCAGCCAAAGCGGCGCGTAACTTCTGGAGTATGTTTCTCTTGACCTTCGCCGGTGTGAGTGTTCCGGCCGCTTCCGAGCGGTCAGGTCCGGGCTGGACGATAATACCATGTGGTGTTCGCGAAAGTACCAGGTCGAATGGGGTTGTTTGAGTGACCCTGTGGACCTGGAGGTTGTACGCATATGTCAATGGTTGGACATACTCCGACCATGTGGTTTGGTGCTCTTCGACATAGTGCCGTAGGCGTGCCACTAGGGTCTTATTGAAGCGTTCCACTTGGCCGTTTGTTTGCGGATGATAGGCCGTGGTAAAGTAGTGCTTGACCCCTAGCATTGTACAAACCGCCTCGAAGAACTTAGAAGCTAGGTTCGAACCGTTATCGGTCAGTAGGTACATGGGAGCACCGTACGGGTAGACCCAATTCTCCAGGAAGGCTGTCGCTAGTGTCGTTGCCGTTTGGTTCTTCAGAGGTATGGCTCTGGTGAGCTTTGTGAACCTGTCGGTTATGACTACTACAAAGCGATAACCCTCTGAGGTCTTGAGCAGGGGCCCCAGTATGTCGATTGCTACGAATTCCAGGGGCCCCGCCGCCGGGAATAGCTTTAGGTACTTCCTGTGCTTCGCCACACCACCTCGGGTCTTAATGCACGAATTGCATTGCGCCACATAGGTATATACATCGTTAGCCATATGCGGCCAGTAGAATTGCCTCCGAAGGGTATAGTACAACCGCGTGGCTCCAGGGTGTCCCGAAAGCCGTGGATTGTGTGACAGATATAACACCCTTTGTCTTAATGACTCAGGTACGACCTTCTGGAGAGCTCCGTCTAAAGGTGAGCGTCTGATGAGGTACCCATTGTGGTCGACGTCGAAATGAGAATCCTTCCTTCCAAGTACGTCAGCGAGCGTTTTGCACAGCCTATCGGTCGATTGTTCGCGTAAGAATTCCTCACGGGTGATTGGAGCGTGTTCCCCTTCCTCCACAGGAAGGAGGGTCTCCACTACCACATGGTGCGTACTGTCATCATGCCAGTATCCCTTCAGAACTTCATTGACCTCGTGGTTAGCTGGTTCTATAGTAAAGCATGGGATGTCGTCGTCCACTGGGTCAGTGTCCAATCCTTCGGTATTCAACCGGGACAATGCATCCGCCACTCGGTGCTTGACCCCGGGGCGGTACTGCACATCGTACTCAAACTCCGAGAGTCTCAGACGCCATCGGGCCAGACGACCCGATGCGTCCGCCAAGCCTAATATCCACCTCAAGGAGTCGTGATCCGTTCGGAGCGTGAAGCGCACACCATATAGGTAAGGACGTAGCATGAGCATGCTCCAAACAACCGCTAGGCATTCCTTCTCCGTTACGGTGTAGTTCTGCTCCGCTTGGTTAAGAGCTCTACTCCAATACCCAATTGGTGCGAGCTTGCCGTCCTCCTGTTCCTGCATTAGGCAGCAACCTATTTGGGCGTCCGACGCATCCGTGTCCAGTGTATACGGGAGTCCCGTTTTGGGCAATGCCAGTACCGGTGGGGAGAGAAGCGCTGCTTACAATGTATAGAACGCCTCTACCTCGTCCTCTTCCAGGTGGTCAAAGTGTGTGGGCTGCCCCTTCTGCAACCTCCGGTTCAGGGGTGCGGCTATCTTTGCGAAACCCTTGATGAACCGCCGGTAGACGTTGCATAGACCTATAAAGGATCGTATGTCCGTCTGCGACGTAGGGAGCTTCGCTTCCTGTACCGCTCGGATATTCCGTTTGGTCACTTCGAGTTTCCCGGGGCTTATTGTATGCCCTAGGTACTCTACCTCTTGGTTGAAGAACATACACTTTCGTAGTTTGAGGGTCACGCCTGCCTCTTGTAGCAACTGCAGTACCACTTGGACGTGTGAGAAGTGCTCCTCTATGGACCTCGAGTAGATGACTACGTCATCTATGTATACCAATGCGGTTGTCCACTTCACTTTAGACAGTATGATGTCTAACGCCCTTTGGAAGGTAGCGGGGGCGTTTCTTAAACCAAACGGCATGCGTAAGAAGCGATACAGGCCTGCGTGGCATGTAAACGCTGTCTTATCACGGTCACCCTCTGGTATTTCGATCTGCCAATACCCGCAGTTGGCGTCCAGTGTGGTAAAGATGTTCGCATCTCCTAGGGAGTCGATGCATTCATCCATCCTCGGGATGGGGTACGAGTCCCTTACCGTTACGGCATTAAGTTTTCTGTAGTCAATACAGAACCTCATACGGGTCTCTCCTCGTTTTTGGACTAGCACTACAGGGCTAGCCCATTCCGAGTTTGCCGGTTCTATAACCCCCTCGCGGAGCATCCGCTCTACCTCCTCCAGCTCTACCTCACGGGCCTTATGTCCCGCGCGGTATGGCTGTTGGTGGATGGGACGGGAGTCCGGTTTGAGGTCAATCCTGTGCTGGGTGGCCTTAATGGCTCCCAGCTTACCCGACCACATGGTACTGAATGGCTCCAGGAGTCCAAGGATCCGAGCTCTGAGCTCTTCCCCTTCAAGTCCTATATTCACCTCCGTCTTCCAATTGGTCACTGGGTCGAGCTCCAGTTTCTGGTCTTCTCGCTCAGCTAGTCGCTGCACCACATGGTCTGTTCGCGACGAATTCAACGAATTGACACTGCACCCCCCTTCCTTAGCATCCACGACCTCGTGGGACCATTGTGGTATAATTGTAAAGATCGTACGGGGAGCCGGTAAGGCAAGACCAATTACGGTGTGCTTTGGCAACTTGACCGGGCGGTTGCTGAAGGTACTCAGGTAGACCTGAAACGGTTTTGTCGGTATGTTGTCGACTATACCATTCGCCATTAAGGTCATGTGTCGTTCGGCCAACCGTGAATGGTTCTGAACGGATAACAGGCCAGGTTGTTGGCATGTGACCTTCACTACCAAGTGGTTCATAGGCGGTATTGTTACCGCCTTTGCCAATCGCACCTTGTTGGAGAGTGTGTTTTCCGGGACCGGTTGGTGTCGAGTGCGGTTCTCTTTCGGAGAGACACCCTTGTGGTTACCAATAATGGCGATCCGGGGGCCATTATGGAACAGAACTGTCTTAGAACGTGGAAAAATTGCCCTGACATGCTGGTCTATAAAAGTTGTGCCGAGGATACAGTCTGTTGCCAGTTGGTTAACGACTATGAAGCGAACTCGGACCCTCATGGTGTCAATCAATACCATTATGGTAAGCGCTCCCATGACGGTTAGTGGTCTGTTGTTGGCGTCAACCAGTGGGTTAGTTAATGTACATGGCTGAAGCTTATTAAGTTGTCTGTTAGTTAATAGTTTGGCATTCACCAGATTAGGTCCTGCCCCGGTGTCCAGGACAGTGACGCATGGTACCAAGTGGTTAGAAGTAAACCCGAGGGTGACGTTTACCTTATAGTTACTATGCTTGAGAAAGCATATCGGTTCGGTGCCGTCCATGAGGCTCTCCTCCCCTGTAACCAATGGGTAATTGTCCATACTTGCACCACTTGGTTCTGGAAGGCCTTCCGTCTTTGGACAGTTGTGGAAGGCCTCTATCCCAACTGTTCGGCGTTTTCCGCCTGCGGGGCGGGATCCGTTTGGTCCTGCTCCGTAACGAGGTGTACCTGATGAGGTGTGGCTGCATTGGGTCGCGCATTTGCGTGTCCCGTGCCTGCGCTTCGCGCCGTGGGCCCAAATATATCCTGGTGGTTCTGCTGGCGAGCAGTCAGGAGAGCGTTCCTGTTCTGCGGAGCCACACTTGGGCACGCTGTTGCCAAGTGGTGGGGCGACAAACAGAACCAACAGAGGAGATTGCCGGTTGTGGGGTCCTTCATCGCGAGCGACGACGCGCGCGATGGGGGACGGCCTCCAATAGGTACTGCACTCCGTTGCGGCGGGGATGGTCCTCGTTTACCATATTGCTTGAATGGTACCGCTAGGACCGGGCTGACCGGTACGGATACCTGTGATGGTGGAGCTGAGGTTTGTCTTGAGGGTGGCTCGCTGGATAGCGAGTTGGACCAAGAGGTATTACCGTGCGATCGAGTTGTCGGTTGCGCATGCACCAAGTGGACTGGGTGACCCTGGGAGGCGTATTGTGTGGACGCCTCCTCCGTAGTGGTCTCCTCTTCCTCTACGTCAAACACTGACCGCCTGGTCTTTCCTTTCTCCTTCGATGGTTTGCCGAGTGGTGCGGAGTCTTTCCTGGCCCCTGACCGAACGGTGTCGCCTAGTCCCTGTGCATGGCGGGCTAGTGCGTTGTAGTCGACAGTGCGGTTGGTAGCTAGGTAGTTACGAACCTGTGATCGGATAGACTTCGCCACGTTGTCGGCGTACATCGATTTCAACCTTTTGGTAGTAAAGACGCTTCCACAGCGGGAGGCTAATGCCCATAAGGAGGGAGCGAATTCCAATTCGGTTTGTCCCGCGCGCTGGCGGTACGCAAGCACCTCTGCGTACGCCTCCTGGATTATCTCATCGGTCGCGTAGGTTTCCAGTAGGAAGTTAACCACCTGTGGGTATGTTGTCAACATTTCCGTTTGGTCTTCGTCCACCGCCATGGTGTTTCCTTGGAGGCGGCTGTGGAGCAACGCTCCAGCCTGACCAGTTAGGTAAATTGAAACAGCCACATGGCTGCTGCCTCTGAAAACCCATTCTGATCACAAGCGATCTTGAACCTTTGAAGGAAATCAATGATCGCAATAGGGTCATCCCCGCTAAAGCGAGTTTCACCCAGTTGGAAACGAAGCTTCCTATGATGCTTCGTTATCTTCTGAGCTACCTCTTTGGTATACTCAGCCTGTCTGTTCTCTAACCTATAGGTACGATAGTCAACCGCTTTGGTGAATAAATCATTGAGCGGCGTAAGCACCTCTAGGTCAGTCTCCTCGTCGGAAGTTGAGTCCGAATCGTTATACCTTTTGGTCTTACCCTTGCGGGGATTCTTTCCTTTCTTCTTGCGAGAGTCCTTCCTCTTGCGTCGTGAACCTGTACGGTCGTCGTCTCCTGACGAATCCGAATCGGTGTCTGAGGACGAAGAGTCCGAGTCCGACCGGCGACTCTTTCTCTTTCCCCTTTTGGTTTTCTTCTTCTTACCATTTGGTTTACGTCGACGCTCGTCTCCTGAGCTCGACGAATCTCCATCAGGGTCTCCACCACTGGGTCCTGACGGAGCTACACCAGTAGGTTGGGGGAGGTAAACGTACCTCGGGCCCTCCATCCCTGGAGGCTCTGCCCCTTTCCCCATACGGTCGATAAATCCTTCACCAGTCGGTTGTGTAGGAAGGTTAGGGTGGAGAATACCAAGTGGTTTGGTGGCGTCTACTGCAGGCGGGGGAGCTTGCTTCATGAGCGCGGCCTGGGCCACCATCTCAGGTTGAAGCTTAGCCCCCTGCTGCTGCAGAGCCAGCATAACCAATCGGTCGATGTGTCCTCGCACCTCGTTTTCGAGGTACTGTAACACCACCACAGGTACCTTGTCGAGGACCTCCTGGGAGGCTCGATCAACTACCACTCGGGTGACCTCGTCCAAGTCCAGTCGCGGTCCGACTGGCACCTCCCTTTGGTCTACCACTGGGGTTGTTACAGGAGCGGGCTCCGCCCTTGCGGAGCCTGCTCCTCCATCCATTTGGTCAGCCCGGGGAAGGGTCGAGGGGCCCCCAGCCTCTCGGTCTACCTTCTTCCCCCTCGGTGGGCGTTCCTTCCGAATCAGGTCCTCCGGGCTATCCAACACCAGATAGGACACTGAACCCCGTATGGGGTGACCACTTGGTGGAGCGCTCGGCGCCCTATTTGGGTAGCGCGCGCCCCGTTTCTCCATTTAGGTAACTGGCGTCGGAGCCAATTGCTTCGGCAACGGGAACCAAACTACTCGGGTATCTCGTGACTTCCAAATCCTCCCTTCCCAAAACCACTTGGTAATCCACAGATTTCTAAGTCGGGAGACCAAAATATGTGGTATAACCGATCGGTGCGAGCTGCTAGTGGGGAGCCCTGCGTGGGCTCGACCCGGCGGAGGAGTGAAACGCGTGACACCTAATAGGTCGGCAGCACCCGCCGTTGCCTATAGTGCACGGTGACCAAGTGGTAAATACGCCTGCACTGGTGTGCGGCAGGCACGTATAACCCTCGAGGTCAGCAAAACTATTAGAGGACTACTAGACTTACCAATTGGTGACTGTAGAACCGAACTGGTGTCAAATTAGCCTAGTTGGTGCTTGACTTTACCATTTGGTGTGGGAGGTTGGCGGCTCGGGGGTTTAGTACCCCCGAGCGCCCCTCCGGCTCTCACGGGCCTAGTGCCACGTGGGCCACCGGGAGGTGCATTTGTGGTGCACCACCCCGGCCACATATCTACACTACCTAGTAATTATTAATTCTAAATTATCGAGAATAGACTAATTAGTCCTGTCCAAGCCTGCGCTTGCGCGTCCCACGTGGTACAGTAGACACACGTGCCCGGGAGCCCGTGACGTCACCACTTGGTCTTGTAGAGCCCCCGTTGATCTGGCCGAGCTATACTACAATTTGTAAAGACACTTTTGAATACGTTTGCGCAAGCTGTCGTTTGTTTCTGAGTCATTTAGTGAAGCTGTGAGTGTTATTGAGCCATTGACCACGTTCTTCTGCAGTTTGAGTGTTTTGTCAACCAACTGCAGTTTTTTAAGTGATGCTGGCGGTCGATGGTCTACTCTTGTCAGCATTGTCACCAACGCCGTCTTCACCAGGGCCGACAGCGATTCTTGCGTGGCCGGCATTATGTGACGGACGGCTTCTGTCACCTCGCCATCAGTCGCCGAATTTCGCTGTGTCATTCCTGAACCGTCTATTACAGCCGCCATTTTGTCACTGAGCAATGTTCTCGTCTTAGTCTCCTGAGTCGGAAGAGACTGCGCCCCTTTCATGACAGTTTTACCGCAAAGGAGTAGTGCTCCGCCTCGCATGTGCTTCTCGAAATCAGAGGCCATAGCCCTGAAAAACAAGTTCGTTGTTCGAGATGTGAACCTAAATGCTCTGGCGAGAAACCATCCGGGATCTTCGGATTGTAAGATTGTGTACTCGTGAAACTGCCTTGTGGCAAGAGAAAGATGCAATTATGAGGTCTGTGCTGTATCATTCTGATCTGGATTACACCGCTTTTCGCCGTTCTCTGCAAATCCTGCCTTGTTCTTGCAAAATAGGCTGTACACTTCCCGCAGGTCTTGAATATCCTCTGCAGTAAGAGACCTTGACCCAAATTCCGTCTTCGGGATCAGCGTAAAATTACTTGCACCGAACATGCTCAAATTGTTGTGGTATACACTGGCAATTCTCCCAGAATAGCTCTCTCGATATACAATGGACTTTAAACCTCCCATCCACCCTTCT
>VCMS01000649.1:0-13456 GCA_022539475.1 Gracilaria domingensis | reverse complement strand
CGAAACCTTACATAGACAACAGTGCCTTCAGAAAGTAAATATCCACATCGAACTCGTCTCCGTCATAATATTCCTCAACTACCATTTCTGTTCCCTGAGCCCAGATAGTATCCTCCTCGACATCAAATGTACCAAACAGTTTCTCATATGATTGCATGGCATCCTGAACAGATTCGGCACGTGTAACGCCCATCGAGGCAGCGCCAAACACAGGCTTGAGAATGATGGGGAATCCAACGTAATCACACGCAGCCGGAATGTCATCGACTTTGAGAACTCTTCTAAAGCGCGGCACAGGCAAACCAGCCTCAGCCATGGTCTGGCGAGTCTTACGCTTATTGCGAGCCTTCTCACAGCTTTCGATTGAGTTTGTCTCCACTCCAAGCGCGGTGGCAATGCGGGCGGCCAAAGGACTGCGTTTTCGTAACGGGTGGTGACAGCATCAAACTCGCCTTCGACAGTGGATTCTAGAATAGCTTCCATAGCGCGCTCGAACAGGCTGTCATATGCTGTGAAATCGAGCTCTATGAACTGGTGTGCGGAACGAGTGGGACGGAAAGCGGCTGCGCGAGGAAGTCGGCCGCGGACGGGGTTGTGGCGGCGGAGGCGCGGCGGGAACGCGAACGCGTTGAAGGCGGTTCGCTGGCGACGGGTTGTTGCAGACGCGCGTCGTCAGACATGTCATAATGTCATTCTGTCGTACTGGCAGCGGGCGAGGTCAAGTTGTGTTAGGGTCGCTACCCTAACACAACTTGACCACCGTGCCGCGGGCAGGTTACGTTTTGGACGGCGTTGCGTGCGGTGTGTGTTTTGGGAGGTCTGTGGGCGCTACCAGAATGTGCCGAAAACGTGCCCACGGGCGGGGGGGGTCGGTCGTGTTAGGGTAGGTACCCTAACACGACCGGACCCCCCCGCCCGCGGGCATAAAATCGCACATTTTTCAAAAAATCGCCCAAAACGTGCCCGCAGGCGGGGGGTCCGGTCGTGTTAGGGTAGCTACCCTAACACGACCGACCCCCCCCGCCCGCGGCATAAAATATCACATTTTCTAAAAAACCAGCCGAAACGTGCCCGCGGGCGGGGGGTCCGGCTGTGTTAGGGTAGCCACCCTAACACAACCGACCCCCCCACGCCCGCGGGCACATTCTGGCCACATTTTGGCACCATGCCGAGACCTCCCAAAACACCTTCCTCGACACTTCCCGCATTCATCACGGTGCACCCGCCCGCCAACACGTGGACGCTGCTGGCCACGTAAATTGGCGGAGGTAAAAGGGCTGTACAGACAACGCCGTCTGTACATAAATGAGAGTAAATCTCCATTATTATGAGCGCTTAAAGAGCACGATTCAAGAACGCACCCATTACTCGTATTAAAACCATTTTTCAGCGTTTTAAAACCTCCAAAAACACAGTTTGATGCATTACTCACAGACCTTTTGTTGCAAGCACAATATAAATTCATCAGACAAGACTCAGCTATTTTTCGTATACAATTAATGCTCACCTAATAAGGGAACTCACGACCATGTGTTTTCTACACGTTGTGTACGTTTTAACACACTACACTATTTACACTCCTCAAAGCAGCAAGGTGACGAACTACAAAAGCGCCTCAACAGCCGCACGCACGAAAGCAGTAATTCGCCGGGATGAGCGGCAGGGGAACAGAGTGACGACAGTAGATAGCTAACTAAAATACTCGCCACCATTGTTTCCGGTGAAGAAACATATTCTACCGATGATTTAGAAGAGGTAATATCGTCTAGCATGAGCGCACCAGCTCTGGCGTTTTATGTTATTACCTGAATTTAATTGGTTCGTTCCGAACGGGTGGTAAAAAGCAATGAAGGCCTTCAACGACCATAGAATCTCCGAATTATAGTCGTAGTGGATTTCTCTGCGGAACACTAAAAAGAAATAAATGGAGTTCTGACAAGCTAACTATTACATGATCCTCACAGGTCTAGAGAACGGGGGCTGTAACAGCTCCTATATGCTACATTCATTCAGTATAAAACTCTATGAAAGGAAAACGCGACAAGAGTCGTAGCTGAAAGCAAAACAGATGGTAGTCATGAAAACCCCTCAGCCAGGCGTGCTTGGGCTTGTAGCACATGACAATTGTTCCAATATTGAAATCGCATCGCTTCCCCTCCCATTAACAAGGCCTGTCACCAACATTACAAGAGAAGACATAAATCGACGTGTTGTGGAGATACTGTAAAATGCTGCCAATGGTTTTAGTTCTTCTTCTGCTAAGAGCCGTGATAAAACTTCAGAGTTCCACTTCCAATGCTATGAATTGCTGCCGACCACTTCGTCGAGGAGCATTTAAAGGCTTCAATCTGCCACCGAAGAGACGAAATAGAGCTTTCACTACATAATGGGCCACGATTGCCCCTATAAGTAGTCCAAGCGACGTCCGAGTACTGAGAGAAAATTGTTCTCATTGGGGCCGTGTCCTGCGCTCCCTATCAGATTTCAAAGAATTCCATCATGAAAGGAAAAACATGTCAATGTCTTTGTATGCTTTGGCCTCCGTCATTCGAAGGAGATCAGCCTTGGTGAAGGTTTCATTCAGTAACCTGCCTTTCTTCGGCGTGGACAAATCTATATGCAAACTTCTGGCAGAAACGTTGCATGGCATGGGAGATAGATTTGCGTTTGTAAAGTTCCGGATTTGAGTACGTATCGTTCGAAATGAACGTGACGCGGATGATTCTATTGCAGTGCTTAGGGTCTCTGACTACACTCTCTCGATTTCTGGAGTATTAATCGATTTCAATATGCCGAGATGCAGGTTGCGTAACTGTTCAAAGAAAGCTCTCCTTGTTCCGAACAGACTGCATGTAAATAACCCCTGGATGAATCTTACGGTCAAGGAGGTTTTGATGGACGACAGAATAAGAGATATGGAATTAGAACGCATGAGAGTATGCGACTTAGATCTCCTCTCCCTTGCACGACGTAAACTTCTTTCTCCCTCGCCTTTCTTTGCATATTCGAGAATGACTGAGTATGTCTTTCTGACTCTTTTAGTGTGGTTTTGAGAGGATCCAGTGAATGACGTAAGAACATTACTGCATAAAGATGAGGGAGGGGCTTTGCATCTATGACAAGGGCTTTGCGTTTTGGTCCCATGAAGAATGGACAAAATGTCCTTAGCCTCAGGAATATCCGCACAATAACTTGCAAGCAGAGGATGGCACACTCGACTTAGTTTGTCTTCGCCGATGAACTGAAAACCTTTCTGCGTGAGATTTAGAATGGGCTCTAGGACTTGACGAAGAGATTCTTGAAGGATTTGCATCCTGGACTCGCGTAGAGACTTGCTAGAAACGAATGGCATTGCGTCTGCTTCAGATGCGGAAACCTCGATCAGTGTGGTAGGGAAGTATGCCACTACTGTGAGGTCATCACGGATACACTTACGGCGAAGCTCGTCGGAGAAGTTGAGAAATATGAGGTGAAGAGGATAGGGGTAAGCGATGTTTGCTTTAGAGTTGTTGAAGACTTATCGGTGTATACCTGCAGAAGACCTACGAAAGATTCACTGTAACTTATTTCTTGGGAGTACCACACTATTCTACTATCCAAAGAGCCCATGACCATTTCCTTAAGTTTTGAGGTGGCGTCTCTTGCGAGAGAGCCGGACATGGGGTGAGATATTTTCGTGGAGTGGTTCTGAGGTATAGGGTGGAAGAATGTGTTTTCGTTGTTAGCCAACTGGAGCTGTTTCACAAGTGTCTGAACGGGGTCTCTCGTGTAGAGGGTGGCGCTGAACTTACATCCTTCTGGCGAGACAGTTCTGCCATTGAAACCGTCCTTTGAGGCGTATCGTTCGAAAATGGCGTTCTTCAGTTCTGTACAGCGCTTGGAACTTGTTATGGTCTCGTTGAATCGCTTTTGCGAGAATCGCGGGTCCCGAAGTAGCCCAATTAGCTCGTCCGCCTCACGATGACCAAGGTTGGAAGCTACTGAAGCCAGACAAACTGTGAGATAATCCATATGCAAATCACCGAGGGCCTCCTCAGAAGGCACTGGGTGGGAACTGCTTCCGTGTTCTCGCTCTAATGACGCGGGAGCCGGGGAAGGAGAAACACAATGCGAAGTGTCCGGAATGGGAGGGGCGCACGGAGTGGGGTCGACGATGTCCTCGGACACTGGAGGCTCGGGAAGGCGACAAGGGCAGTGACCGTTTCGGAAGATGCGGGCGCGGGTGCGGAAAGCTTGAGACGCTTGCTTCTCCGAATGGGCCGGCTATTGTCGTCTTCCAGCGCTGCTTTCAGACGAAACGGGCAATGGTTGACATGCTGTTGAAGGGATAAGACTCCTCGGCGAGTAACGAAGGGGCACCCACGCTTCTTATGTGTACAGTAGTAGACCATGGGAAGAAGAACTGAACGAGAAACGACGACAAAGACTGCAAGGGAAGGGCGTCTGAAGGGAGAAGGAGGTCGAGCGACAGTCAAGATCGACGTCATGCTGAGAACGGAGAATATATTTTGAGTTTAAATCACGTGCTTTCGTTCAAAAAGGAACGTAGGTACACGTCGACCTCAACACAAGGGTGTACTTCTCGTATTATCTACCACTAGTTATAAACCTGTGGTTTCCCAACGTTGTACGCTGTACACTTGTCCAATCTCGCACAGAAAAATAAATCTCTTCCCTTCGCCGCCGCCGCCGCGCCTCCGACGTCCGAACTTCCGTTACCGTCGTGAGCCATGCCATCGATATCATCGCGTTATACTCCGCTCCGTCGTACTTTTTCCCGCCCTCCACTTTATGGAGGCTCCATAAAGTAGAGGGCGGAAGAAAGTAGGACGGAGTCATCCGTATCTCAGGGATGTATTCCGTGCAGTCTTTTCGTACGTTCTCCCATATCCTTCCACGTATCTTTGCTCTAAACTAACCAATCCTCACCGCGTTTCTTCGCGCTCTGCGACATGGAAACGGCTGGAAATAAGCTAATCACCCTCAACTTCTTCTATTTGTTCAAGATATAGAACGAGTTGAAGGGTGAAAACGGGAACCCGGTAACCCAAACCGACGACTGTAAGTACGCGACCAATAGTTCATTTCGTTGCGCCATAGGCTCTAGCTCTGCCTGTTCGGGATAGGCGATTCTGGTACTTGGTTGAGACATAGGTTTCTGTCTCGTTTATCGCATCTTGCGGTATGTTTGCTGCATGGGCATTCTCGGTGTCGTTGCTTGTGAGTTCTTGCTTCGACACCTTTCGCGCTTTACGATGATGGTGGGCTGGTAATCTAACCGATCCCTTTCCTTCTTCTTTTTCATTTTGCGAGTTACTAGGTCCCTGGACTTTTCTAGCGCAACGTTTCTGTTTTGCTTTATCAATGGTACGTTCCATCGCAATTCAAATGTTTCCAACGGAGCATTGACTAACTTATGGATACTTTCTGCTTGCGTATACAGGTAAACGACCAATTTTATTTCATCTCTCCAGATCCATCATCGATCTTGAGAGACAAAATGAAATTGGTCGTTTTACTGTCTGACTGTTCGGGATAGGCGATTCTGGTACTTGTTTGGGATATAGGCTAGATTCTCGTTTATCGCGTCTTGCGGTATGTTTGCTGCATGGGCATTCTCGGTGTCCTTGCTTGTGAGTTCTCGCTTCGACACCTTTCGCGGTTTACGATGATATGGTCGGCTGGTAATCTAACCGATCCCTTTCCTGCTTCTTCTTCCGTATGCGAGTTACCAGGTCCCTCGACTTTTCTAGCGCAACGTTTCTGTTTCGTTTTATCAATGGTACGTTCCATCGCATTTCAAATGTATCTAACGGATCATTGACTAACTTATGGATACTTTCTGCTTGCGTATACAGGTAAATGACTTTTGATGCGGAGGTAGCTCACGAGTTGCAGGTGCAGGTTCCTCAAGTAGGGAACCATGCATCTGGGCATGTTCCCTACATGAGGAACGGAGAGGATGAGGCGCGAAGCGCCTCATCCTCTCGGAGTGCGTATGTGTTCTACCGATCCAGCACTATGGTGGAGGTGCAGTCTGCGGCATCTGCCGCAGATTGCGCCTACACCCGCTCCATTATGGGAAATGGTACATGTAATATAGCGAAGTAGTGGTTAGCAAAAGCGGTCGATAGAAGAATAGATACGAATAAAACGGTATGATTTCATAATGGGGATCATCTGTACTAGCACTAGTATTCCATGCGTTGCAGGGTATCATTCCGCAGAAGGTATCGTGTAATGTGCACCTCAATGGAAACTGAACCTAGACTTCGCGAAATACGGTTCAGGTAGCCCTCGACTAAAGAACTAGCACGAGTGGAAAACCCCCCAGTATTTACTGCACAGAGATTCTGGACGACCCAAGCAATTATCTGCAAATTTTGAAATAATTGATCTCGATATTTTTCAAAAAATTTACTGGACGACCCTTGCCAATTTCTGGACGACCCTCGCCAAAAACTAGCATCTGCAAGAGACAGAAGATAAGTAATGTAATAGGAACAGGTCATTTCGATAAAGTAACTTTTATGTTTAACTATCTCTAAAAGGTTTACAACACCGAAAAGTCATGTGTTCTAACCTCAAAGCTGGGGAATGGGGAGGGGGATAACTTTTCCTTAACAACGTTGACGTAGTTTGTATGAAAAGGAGCGGGGTCACCGCCTACAATGTTTCTTTCTTGGCGGGAAAAGTCGTAGAAGTACGCGTTCCTAAACTGAAAGTCGGAGAAAGAAGTAGGGAAGCCAACGAGAGTTTTCCCATATGCAAGAAGTCGCCCAACGGTCTCTTCCAGGTTGAAAGTAGTACCTGTCTTAAGCGAAACTATCTTCAACAGCTCTTTCATTATTGTGAGCACAACCGTACTGCACTCCGTAGCGACTACGTCCATAGGAATGAAACTTCTTGAGGCCCCGACGATGTTGAACGCTGATAGCCACACGAGCTTCTCATAATAGCTTACGAGAAATGTGTCTTCGTCGACAACCCCGCAAGTGAGACCCATAGACCTAAACCTGTCTGCAACGTTGGAGGCCCACTTTCCTGTTGCGACAGTGAGACCATCGGACTTTGAGGAGTGACACCATCCTGCGGAGCTGCGTTTCTTGAGGGGACACCAACGTATAGGACAACTTTTGAACATTTGTCCACACCGAGCTTCGAAACCAATGGTATGATGTCTCCATTCTAGAAGAAAACGAGATTCTCTCTGAGCGAATAAGGGCAAGCCTGAATTACGGTCTCCAGGGTGTTCGTTCTTCCACAAACTAGTATCGGTACATCAGAAAGATGAGAGGTAGCAGCCATGCTGCAGAATTCGTGTGCGGAAATGACCGTATCTTCTTCGTTCGCCAGCATGGTACCTATACGTCCCCTTCCAACAATAACGGCCCGAGTCCTTCGGGCGGGAGATGAGGCCTGAGGGACGTCAGAGTATCTGGGACTCGGAGGCGGAGTGGGAGGCATGTCGGACTGGGAGTTCATTGCAAGTGTTCGAATGTTTTTGTGTGACGATAGAAATGGAAGATGGGGCGGAGAACTGCTGGGGTAAAGAGTGATACTTAAGTAAAAACGGTTGGGAAGCGCAGAACGGGAACATGGTTCACTTTGTGAAAGTGAGCGAAATGTATGATATGTGATTGTACTGAATGAATGATAGGGCTTGTATGAGACGACAAGCCACAAAGTGTGATGATGTTTTATGAAAGGTAGGTGGAAGAGTAGAAAGTGTGCAATGAATGAAACTGATTTCGAACCTGAGTTGTAAAGTAGTTGTAAAGTACGAGTTACGGGGAGCTGGAATACAGGATGAAAGGAGCCATTTTGGCTTCATAAATGACGTGAACGGGTTCTATAGCTTCACTTGGATTGCCATAATTAAAAGGATGGAGTTGGATTGCGCCCGAATACGTCTATAAAGGTCGTAGAAGCACTTATGAAGGAAGGAGTTGTAGACATGTTATTGTTGATGACGGTGGAGCCAGGGTTTGGAGGACAGGCGTTTATGGAGGGTGTTCTTGACAAGATGCGACATGCAAGGGAGTTGTACCCAAGAATAGGGATACAGGTGGATGGGGGTATTGGACTGAGTACTGTGAAAGCAGTAGTGAAGGCCGGTGCAAACATTTCAGTTGCAGGACCTGCCATCTTTGGCTCGAGTAACCCAGCTCATGTCATAGCTGGTTTTCGAAAGGTTGGTTAGAGATAGTAGCATAAATTTATTGTTTATACATTGTTACCTTTACGTGTTATCACGACTATATTCTCCGTCTCCATTGGAGATGTATTCTCTTGTATCACAAACCGGGAAAGGATGTGAGAGAACATCAATATATCCCCAGGGACGCTGAGAGGGAGGATGAACTACTCTACGTGCTACTATCGTTACCCACCCGGTGTCGATGGTGACATATTCTTTTTTTCACAACCCACAAAGATGTGACGGAAAGAAGAACATTTCCCAGTCGAGACAGAGGTGAGCAACTCTAAGTACAATCACTATCCTTAGCTTGCCTCCACTGGCAATATCTTCCTGTTTGCTCTAACCATCGAGTGAGTTATGGTGGAAGAGAAAAATATCGCCGTCGAGGCGAGGTGGGTGGGACTATGTGAAGAGGGGACAGAGAGATGGCGCTTAAATAGTGGAAGTGCGGAGGTGTACAGTAGATGTTTTGGCGGGAAATGGGATGAGGGAAACAGGGACAATCATGGTGCTGGATATAGCCCGTGTGGTTGGACAGTGGGGGTGGACAGCACAGTTTAGCTCGATGCACTGTATCGCAGCGAAACTTCGATCCAACTACTACTTTTTCTTCTGAAGATGTCGAACGGATACGTGAAGGATGAGAGCTGTTGGCGCTGTTGGAGGGGGAGGAGGTACCGCAGACGCCGTCACCAAAGCGGGAAGAAGACGTGATTACGGCGGCTGGTCGGATGTTGCAGAAGAAGGAAGTGGCCGATGAAAAAGGAGTGTGAGGCGAGGAGAGGGAGGGTGATGAGGTGGAGAAGGGTAGAATTGGAGTTGGAGGGGGTCGCAATGGAGCAGAGCGGTGCGGCAGTCTCAGTCAGTTAGATTGAGACCAATAGAGAGTGAGGACCGGAGAGGGTGACAGGGAAGAGCGGTTGTGCGGGGCAGATGAAGCGAGAGTGCGGATGTGGCGTTGTGATGAAGGAGCAACTGACCGATGAATTGTGAGCATTGTAAACCGAACATGCGCCCGGTGTGGTCTGAGTGGGTGTATGAGTGTTTCGTTGAGGCGATTTCGAAGCCATGCGGAATGTTCGTCTATTGCGGAGTGGAGATGAGAAATCATGTGTATGGGATAGTTGACGTGTGCGGAAGGAGTTGCAAGTTCGCGAGGGACGAATAGGTTCTGCAAGAGAGGTACGGCTGGCAGAAAGGAGGTAAGAGCTGTGCAAGCAGGCAAAAGCATGTGCGAAGAGAGACGCGTTGAAAGGAGGCTGTGAGGAAAGACGGAGAATGGAAGTGTGGGAAGGGCTGGCGGGCAAGAAGGGCGTCGTCCTGCTGACACGAAAGAACAAAGGTTGTGGGTTGGAGGAAAGCAGCCGCTCTGAAGAAGAGCGAAGCCGAGTGAAGAAAGGTGCGTGGAGACGGGCCGCGAGGGAAAGTCGCAGCTCCGGTGGTGACTGGGTTAGGAGTGCGGCGGATGTACGCGTACTGCGAAGGGGTTCTGAGGGACAGGAGAGAGAAGGATGGAGGCATTGAGGCCGTTTTGGGCGGAGGCGGTATACGAGAAGGGGAGGTTGTCCACCTGACTTCTACCAAAATACGTTTGTGGAACGGAGAGAGAGGATGGAAACGCGTGCATGGAGCGAGAAAGGGTAAATAGCGGAAGTGTGGGGACTGCGCAAGAAGTGAGGATGATTGAGGTGGATGAGTGCGAATTGGCATTGCACATGCGGAGAAATGGCAAACGCAAAACACACGAGTCAGTTTTTGAGCAGAGGTCGCCCGAAAGATAATGGGGTGTGCGCGAAGTAGAACCTCTACAAAAAACTAGGCGACCCAAGAACTAAACTGCGCGAAATGGAATTTAGTATTCCAAAATTTCCCTGAATTTTTTGAGGCCAGCCTCTGCTTACCCCTCGCGCGCCCCAAAATAGCCCCAAAACTCAGGCTTTGTCCAAAAGCGAACAGACTATATCCACTTTGCCACAACCACAAAGACGTACACTTCTTCTCGTGCTTCATGTACTTCCCATTGTCGGAGTTGATATAGAAATCTATGTAGTTTCTATTCTCCGGTACTCTGCAGTCTGGGGCTTCTTCGAAATTTTTTGAAGACGCCAATACTCGACGCTTACATCCCCATCAGAGCTTGTTGCGCTTTCAAGCCATCTTCAAAAGGCCGTTGTCACAAGCAAAGCCTATCCAAAATACAGAAACCCTCTCTTCCAAAGGTCAACCTCCGTTCCACGAAATACCATATACGCGACGCGAATCGTTCTTCACTGCCTCTTCCCAAAGGCTCCCATCATCAACCTCCCCCTACTCCTAACCGCCCTCCGTTGAGAAGCTTCTGACCCCTGAACATCAGCATGCCAAAAACCACAGCATATGTACTTCCTTTAAAGCTCCCTCGTCTTGGAGGAAAATGGCCTCGGCCTCCTTCTGGAGTGTACGCATCCATCCACGGAATTTAACCAACTTAATTCCCGTTCCACTCAGCCACGCCACTTCCGTACAACTGTTGTTAAACGAAATTTACAACCACGAATCTCCTCCTTGTCGTAAGCGTCCTTCGTCTGTCTTCTTCAGCCCGGGTAAGAATTTCCCGACTGTGTTCGTCGAAATACGTGTCGTCTCCTTGCGTTCTCAACATTCGGCGCTGAATCAGAGCCCGTGTCGCCGCTGAAGATATTTGATGAGCTTGAAAAAGCTTCTGGACCGCTTTCCCTCCCGAATCTTAAGCAGATGACTGATGACGAATGTTTCATCTTGCGTGCACTTCGCAACTCTTCGCCTTCGTTTTGAGCCCTAGAGTTGGTATCGATCATCATCTTCCTTCGTCGACGGCTTCTCTCGGGCTCTTTCTCAAACCCCGCACTACTGAGCTTCCACTAAACTATGTCGCTTCCCCACTTCCTGAACTTCTTCCCAGGCATTCTTCTCGAAACAGAGTTAGAACGCCGACGCCCGCAGTATCGGGTTTAGGACTTGGATCGTAGGGCGTGTCTTCTTATCCCCTCCCGCCAGCCGACGGACACGCAGTCGAATGAAATCACACCCGACCGACTCTTCAGCCTTCACCGAGCATAAGCCACCTTTCTAGATGATCTCTCCAGCCCGAATGCTTCTTTGTCGCTGCAGTTTCCAGGCGTGCGGCCTGTGTTGCAAGTACTCACGAACGCTAAGTTCTCAAACCTAGACTTCCAATTCTGCATCTAGTACAGCTCCTCAGAGAGTCTCTCTTTCCTTTCGATACTTCAACGGCCAGCTCATTTAGGGACCGGATGCATATAAAGAAATACTTCTTTAGTCTTACAAAGCGGCCCTTCAGTTGACTCTCGTCTCCTCGCAAAATATAGCTGCACAGGCGCGTCGAGAGTGAAATTAACTGTGTCCTCATCATAGAAAAAAAACTCATCACTGGAGATAGCATGCTTAATACCAATCATTATACTCCGCCGACACCCACACTTTCAAATGGCTTCAGCCAATCGAGGCACTGCTAGCCAAAACTTCAACCCATCTTCGGCAAATCTTCATAGAATCGTAATATGCGTACTGCATATATTCCTCATACACTTAAGGCACCCGCTTTACAGCAGTCCTTCGGTCAAGTTGTTCAACTGTTTTCTTCTCGCTCTTCAATCATCGCGTATAAATAACGAATAGAATGAACCCTTGTAGGCGAAGTTCAGATGAAAGTCTGGCCTGCTTCAGTTCATCGTTCAAACACGTACCCAGGCTCCGAAGCTCTTTCGTGTTCATCCTTGTGGCATCCTTATCTCCTCCATAAGGAAAGAGAAGTCTTTACACAGTTTCCTTACCTTCGCATCATCCTCACATAGTTGCCGTTGAAATGCCACAGACGATGGCCCCATCATGAAATACACGTAACTTCAGCGATGTGCCCTCCCCCCCCAAAACTATCCCTTCCTTTCGCGGGGGAAAAAAAAATTCAAATGCCGTGGGGCCAAAAAATAGCAACATCATTGCTCCAAGCCGCCTGCAAGAAACCCTTTCCTTCGAACCTCCGCCTTCAGAAGCTTCAAACATGCTCCCCAAAACTGTCCTCTCACAGTGCGTTCGGATTTAGATTAGGTCCATGTCTACCTTCACCAGACTCTACTTCATAATGATTCCATGCGAATCCGAGCTGTCAGACCATATCCACGTCATCCAAGCGTAATTCATCACCGTCTCGGAATATTCATTGAAGCTTCCAGCCAAGCTCTCCTTCACCAAGAAAAACATCATCATCATCCCACTTTTTCCCATATCCACAACTTTCATCCTAGCTCCACTGCGACTACCAGGCCATGTGACAATGCTTTAGCAGTTGCTGCTTTCTGACATCCAGACAGGCACATTCATCGCCGTTGCCTTCCAATGCCAGACGAGCGCACTCTCTGGTGTTTGGTCAGATTGGGCAGTATCCTGCCTGACCATCCTGGTCTTCCCTAATGAAGTTTTAGGAACAGCCCAGCACGCTGTGGGAGCGGGACTTCCTTCCCCGCTTGTTTTTTTCTTGTTGGGCCTTGTGTTTTGCCTGGGATAACCCTGTGGGGGATTGGAACCGCTTCCACTCGCGTTACGAGAGGTCGTGTTTCCGCCATACCACTCGTTTTCCCTCCTTCTTGGACGCCGACATGGTATTCCTCACTTCTTACTGGGCACACTGCGGCGTTGTGTTGTGAACTGTCTCACCGGAAGCCATGAAGTTTACAGTCCCAAGCATAAAAAACCATCTTGTTAACTCCGCAACGGTATTCGGAATGGAAGTCTTCAATCCGTACACTTAAAGGATACGGTACGGTTATGACGCTCCCGGATCATCAGCCCCCATATGGCCGACTATATCCTCTCCCGGCTTTTCTTTTCAGTGTGTGTCCATTCATTTCTATTAAGGAGGGGGGTTAAAACTTCCGCTTAGGAATCGTTCGTTCGACTAACAAAAACTGTTGTCTGCAGGACCCTTGCATATCGCTTAGCCGCTATGAACTCAATCAAGTCTACCTCGTATCAGGTCATGCATAATGCTACAGAGCACACCCTCGTGGAAGACTTCAGCACCACGAAACGCAGAGGCACGTGCCCACTCGCGTACATACGCTTAGCTTCAGGAATTCGACACGGCGTGTCTCCAGCTTGTGCGACGATTAGACAGTACCTAAAAAAATGTTTGCAACCGACCCTTGTTGAAACTTCTTGTCCGTTTGGAAAAGGCCCGCATTGCGCAATGAAAATCGCCAATTTGGCATGTTTTGA